>CAEGAF010182981.1:0-72291 GCA_903067075.1 Micropoecilia bifurca
CTGCACACACACACACACACACACACACACACACACACACACACACACACACACACACACACACACACACACACACAGAAATAACATGAGTGTACAAAAAGAAAATATGTATGGATTATATGTACAACTTCATATGTGCAAGTGAATCCCAATAGGTTGGATTATGAAACTATTGATGTTTTTCAGTAAAAATTTTAATTAATTAATACTGAATCATTACTTGGGTAATTTCAACCATATTAGTACAGATCTGTAGATATTTTGCTGTTTTGGAAACTCAATAAATTGTGGTGAATTTCATCCAGTTGTCTTTTTAACATCTTCAACATCTAAATTCTCAAATGCATTGAGTTGCTGCCCTGTGATTGTCTGTTTGTTTCAGAGTGGTTTACAATAATGCAGAGATAAAATATGCAAGAAAACACTAAAAACCATCAGATGGCGCTAGTCAATATACAAATCCACATTTTGTTTCCCTCCTCTTCTTTACATTAAATCACAAGAAAAGTGATTTTCTTTGGGAATAGTTACTTTAACTGATCTTTGTAATAGATGTTTTTCCATAGATTGTGGTTCTACGTTTTCTCTTTACCCAATGAGACACGAGCAGGTACGGCTCTCCTATCTATCCAGAAAGACACCCAGGACAGCATCACCATCAGCATGGTCGGAAAGTATGTCTGAAGCATGAAGAAGAAAATGTGCCTCCTTAGGATGAAGTTTATGTAGAGTCGATTGTACCAACCTGAAACAGTGCAAAAATGCAGAGCAAAGCAACCATCAGGGGAAAAAAGGGAAAATGTGCCACCATAGTTCTGAAAAACCAAAACGCATGTTGAATCTTTAAGCAACATTTTAAATGTGTGTGAGGCAGACCCTCTTAGTTGGAGTGTTATCCATCCGCAGTTATGCTGCTGGAGGTCGTACTGACCACTTTGCTACGTTCTCCCCCTACTCCAATTATGCACAATCTGCAGTTGGTGTTGCCACCAACTTCTCTACATAGATGCTACAGCTGATCCAATGTTTTTGTATTTGGCTTGGGATGTGGTGCATCAGCAGTTCCTGAAAAAATGTTTATAATTGCGCTGTATGGATGACGGCTCTTTCTGTGTGTAGGGAAGTCAACGACTCAGCTGGATACATACAGTCTGCTTTTGCTACATGCCAATTCAGGAGAAAGGATTACTGCAAAATAAATCGACACAATCAGCTGGACTTCCTTAGAAAACTCCACAAAACAGAACCTGAATTCAGGAATTCTGTACTTTGAGATGAGATTGTATATAACTCGCCTGAACTGATAAAAATCAACATTGTTTAGATATTTACATTAATAATTTTCAACAAAGATCCATTAAATAAGTATTTTATGATTTCAAAGTTACAACAACCCAGTACCTATTAGCATAGAACAATATAGATTGAAAAATAATCATTGGAGTGCTGTTTAGTTTCACTTTTCCCACAGAGAACTGTGGAAATCAATATTTTTTCTTTTACCCGAGGGCTACGATGAGGCTTGCTGTATCCATTCATTATTCTATTTCAGCTGTACAGTTTTAACTCAATGTAATATTTGTTTTTATGGATCTTCGAAGAAGGTTGAAACCCAAACATGTCTTTAAAGGAATCGCTACTGAGAGCTTGAAACAAAACGCCCCATTAGGTTGATTTTATTAAAAAAAAGATGCTTTTTTTAAATACATATATATATATTTATATATACATTATTAAAATTATTGTCTTAGCAAGATACACCGAGAAAAAAAATAAATAAATAAAACCACTACAGGAGCTCTCTGATTGTCTCTAAAGTGGACACAGCTCAGAGAGCCCCAGCCTCACATACCAGTGCTGCTGTAGAAGGCAAGCCCAAAGGAAGGCTGGAAGTCTTCAATAAAAAACTGAGAGAGCACTATCTCATCAGTCCTTAATGAATCGTTCCCGTTCTTCCAGTAGAGCATTAGGTCGTTCTCATTGTAAGCATCTTAAAGAGAGGAGAGAAGGAAGAGTGGGAGGAGAGCTTCACGTTTGGTCTCTCTTAGAAAAAACATGGGTGTTTTTCTCAGAGGAAAGGAGAAATTGTTTTAAGCTGGATGTCTACCTTTCCTCTAAGATCAAGCTCCATGATGTGAATGCATAGCAATAACAGAGAGAGAATGCAGTGGAAACACAGAAAACACGCAGAACATTTGAATAAGACTGTCAAAAAATGTCTAAAAGACAATTGGAAAAGCATTCATTCACCTCCAAGTTGTTCACATTTCATCAAGTTATATCCATAATCTCAATGGGAATTTTAGGTAATGCTGGGTGCATCTTAGTGAAGTAGAAGGCAGCTTAACCAGATAAACAGACATATTTCAGCAGGTTTCACAGTTGTGTCATACAGCTTCCATTTTCAGATGAAGGACTGAAGAGTTAATCAAAGTTTTGAAGATTGCTATATGATCTAGCCTAGCTTTTAACTTCTCAGTGGTCTTCATGGTTTTTTTTTATTCACTAATATTCACTAATAGTCCTCAGATTACTTCAGAGAACAACTGGTTTGAGAGGTGACAGCGTAAAGGAAGCACATGCACTTTACATTGATGTTTAATGCCATGTGCTTTTTCTTCCACTTCCCAATTAAGCACTACTTTTTGTTGGTCCATCAAATAACATCAGTGAACTACAGTGAAGGTTGTGGTTGTAATGTGACAAAATGTGAGAAGTTTGTGAGTGCAAGTCACGGCGGCACAGAAGAAACAAAACACACTAACATAGTCTTATTTACGGCAAAAAACAAAAGTTAGAGTTTACTTTCTGATTCCGTTCCACTGTTATATGAACCGAAATAGCAGCACATTCTCCAGTCCACATATTTCAATGCAAAACTATGTAAATGCTTCAGTAAAGGCTGTCAAATATTTTTATCACAAAAGTAACTAATAACAGTGGAATCATGTTTGACTGTGAAAGACGTTCCCTGGACCTCTGGTTGATACTCACAGCTCTCCAGCTCCAGAGAGCAGTTCTGTGTGTCCAGAGGAAAACTACTGAAGTCCATGGAGCACAGAGCGGTCACAGTGATCCTAAAACACAACTTAAAGTTACATCAACACCCACATCAGTCAAATCACTCAGTCTGATCAACTTTGTTCACCCAAAAGCAACAAAGAAAACATTGCATGTGGTTTTATCTGTAGCAACTTTCAATGACAGTTTGTGAGCGCATGCTCTATTTTTGACGTCTGCAGATGAAACTGATATTATCAATTCTGTGAGAGCTAATTTTATAACTTTCTCGTGTTGCTCTTACTCTCTGCGAACTGCTTCCAGCTTATATTTTGTCCCCCCAAAAAATGTTTCATAAAATTTGTCTCAAAATATTGGAAAACCAGTCTAAGCCAATCGATTGATACCCAAGTCCTTGGGGGAAAATATTAAGTAGACTGGTGAGAAGAGGAAAAGACCATGAGTAAAATCAATTCTATTATAAGTAAAGAGGAATAACAAAAGCAACTTGTGTGCCAACATCTGACTTTTAATGAGAGTAAATAGTCAATGTTTTGGTCTTTTTGGATCAATCGGCACTAAGAGTCAAATAGCTCATCTGTGAATCAGAATCTTCACCTATGTCAGTATGTATGCATCTGTTACAGGATCTGTTACTGCATATGTTGCAGTTTGTTGCCCAGTCAGGGTGAATAAGCAGCAAGAAGCAACAGCAGGATGAATATATAGTTTATGATATAACGTTTCCATCTAAATAGTGAGAAAAGGGGTTGCTATCCAATGACTACGAGTCTTTTTACCTCACACTGTAGAGAATATTTCCATCCGGAAAAACCCTCAGCATGATGTTCTCCATAGTTGTGTCATGGATAAACGAACGTTTTGAGTGGACAAAGAACACGTCTGGAACCCAAATCTTCTTGACGAGACGTGCGTCGAAGGTTCGACTTTTGTTGCTGCTGGAGGGGAAAGCCAGCCGATCGTCCTGCCAGTAATGCCTCAAGTAGAGGGTCATGGTGAAGTCCTGAAGAAGAGCGAAGAATAGCGAAAGAGAAAAATAAATAAAAAGGAGTCGGGCTGAACAGTTTGCGTGAACTAGGGGAACGACAGAGGTGCATACCATGTTTACTTCAGATATGCTGTCGATGCTCTCCACCTGGACGTCTATTCCAACTGGAAGAGCAGAACCTGTAAAAATGTGGAAATAAGAAAAAGATTTAAGACAAAATATTCTCCAAATTATCTGCCTTTTCATCCCACAAAGTTATGCATGACAATGACATACATAAATGTTTTATATCAGACTCAGTTCTATTAATAGTGACTCAAGTTTCTGTTTGGGTCATCTGACTAAAATGAAACCCTAAACCAATTTACTATCAGATGAAAACAATAAGAGCAATCCTCATAAATACTAAAACTGCATATGAGTCATTTGAGAGTTTATTTACCTTCTGTGGTAACATTACCTCAACAAGTAAAGTTTATTTGTATTGCACATATTAGCAATGAGGCAGTACAAAGTGTTTTTATAAGATGAATCCTCAACACAATAAACAATAATGACAACATAAAACAACAATAAAGTAACAAATCTTTGTCATCACGTACAGGAATGAAGACTAGAATTAACCAACATACCAGTTATTCTTAACCAAAAGTAACTCTTATTTTTCGGTTTAATTTTAAAGACTTCAATGTTTCAGCATTTCTGCAATTTTCTGGAGTTTTTTTTTTCCAGATTAGGAAAAGCTAAGAACTGAATGCTATTTTTAATTTGGCTCTGATTCTGGGGATTCAGAGTATGTTTGAACAAGAAGCCCTGGATGGTCTTGAAGGTTGCTGAAACAACAGATATTTGATATATTTTGTTGCTAAGCCAAGTTGTGATTCATAAACTTACAGAAGTATTCAAGGACTTCAGAATTAGGGTGATTGGGATGAAAACAAAACTTTTAAATGGTTGTGTTTCATCAGGTTTGTCTCAATATTATTCATAAATAGGATTGCCTGAATTCATCAACATGTTTTAGCCGGACCTTCGCTGCTGTAAAGGCCCAGAATCTGAAGGATGATGCATGAGTGTAAAATGTGTGACCTATTTTCCAGTACAAAATTTATTTTCTAAAACTTGCTTAATCTGAGGAATGTACTACAAGATCCTCTCAAAAAATATTTGAAGAGTTATAGAGTTAACAACTTGCATGGATTAAAATTGTTTTTTTCTTTTGTTTAGTTTATGTTCTATTTCAGTTGGAGTTCTCTCATAATCCTGCATGCACCAAGAAAAAAATAATAATCAGTGCTTATAACAATCCCATCAGTAAGACTTTCACTTCACATGACCTGAGTAAACCCTGGACAATACCAGGAGCAAATGCTAAATGTACAGAGAGGCAGGAAAACAAACAGGGCTGGATGAGCTACAGCTGGTTTACTTCCATATGTCAGAAATACAACAGAGGGATGGAAAAACGGCATAATAGACATAAAATACTGCAAAAAAAACATTTGAAGTAGAGCCGTAGTTTCTTATTATGATGCTTGTTAAGTTATCATCCAGTAGCAGAACATGTGCAACATACTGTATGATGTGCAATTTGCACATGCACCTCTAAAAGTGCCATTACCTAATGAGGGTAAATACTCAGGGTACAACTGCAATCTAATAGTGGAATGGATTATATTTAGACAGAGGGGGGTCCACACACTAAGGTATTTTTTTATATCAGCTTCAACAACCTGCAGCTGAAACAACAAAGTACAAACTAAATGGAAATATAAAAGTATTATGAGAGAAATTCAACAAAGTCACAGCATTACATGGGAACTTTATCACTATTATTATATCAGCATAATAGTCTGGTCCCTTTTGTGTTTCTACTGTCTCAAATGCTTGATGGACTGTTACAGGTCTTAGCTATTTTTTCTTTAGTTTGTGCATAAAATCCTGAAGTTGCAAATTCTCAAGAGTCACAATAAAAAAAAAAACCTAAAAAACTTTTTGATAATATTCAAAATCATTTTCAAATGAATCAAAAAGAGTTTCACATGTTTGTTTTATTTTTTTAAAAGTGCAATGTGGCTGTTTTCCATTTTGTTGGTGTATTTTCATCAATAAGATTGAAATATGATTATCCCTTGTTTAAATATTCTTATACTATCTTGTCAAGTTTAGTGAGCTCATCCAGATCTGCTTTAGAGTAAAAGTCGCTCCATGTTTGTGATTCTATTCTATGCAAAGCATAACAAATAAAATAAAATTAAAAAAATTATTGCTGATAAAACATAAAAAAAACTTTGAGTTGCACCCAACCTTTTTTGTTTAAAGAAGTTTTTTTAATCACAAAAAGTGACTATCTGGATCAGTCGCATATCAGAGGCCATACAAAATCATTCCAAGGGCAGAAAATGCCCCCAATGTTTACACTTCAGGCATAACGAATCTATGTAGCAATAATAATATTACTCAAGTAAAATAAAAAGGTACAGTGCAGTACAACTCGTATAAGTACCTTTAAGTTACTCAAGTGAATATAACAAGTACAACAAGCTTAACAGCTGTATTGGTATTAGCTAGTCATCTTTTAGCTAACATCACCTGTATCCAACAGTATTACTGAACTCAGTCGGTTAGTTTAGGGGGAGAAACTTTGCAAAGTTCTTTGCGTTTTGCTGGTTTGCTGCCATGATTCTAACACACCTGAGCAGCTCTGCACAGCAGCAGCAGCAGCAGGTCTCCTTCGCTGCCGCACAGGTGAAAACCCAGCTAGCCTCTTAGCGCTCATGTTGCTTGGAGAATACTTGTTATTTTAGGAGAATTCATTGGTGAAATTCAGAATAACATCACACTTACTGGAAATGTTGTTCAAGTAACTTATTGGCTTTTAAAGTGGGAATCTAGAAAACATGTAATTATTTCTTTCTTTTAATTTTGTGTAAATTGATTTAAAAACCTAAATAAAATGTACGGTAATCACATTTCAAACATGTTTTTTTAATCCTGGAGGCTATGCTGCAATTGTTACACATTTAACGTAATAGTAAGATACAGTAAATAAAATCTAGTGTTATAGTCTATATAGAAATTGTCCATTTAAACCTGGGGTAATCCATACAATAAGGGAATAGTGTTATCACAGAAATTTATATTTACCTTCTTTACAACATGGACACATTCATTGCTATATTCCAGTATTTCACGCCAAAATACATTGTGAATGGAAAAAAGTGAACTATGCTTAAAAATGCAGAAAGGCTCAGAATTAGGAACACAGTTCAGATTATTTTCTCTGCACCGCTGTAGTCTGGTGCCTGGGACCAGACAATCCCAGGCACCAGACAATCTAGGTCAACAAGGATTTTTGTGTTAGGCGCTGCTTGTTATGCTAGACAAGCACCCACATAACCCACATAGTCGACTACATTATCTGGAAAACAAATATATATTAAAACAGAACAAGAACTATACATTTAAACATTGAGTGGACCAGTTAAAATGTGTAGCTCAAAAGCAGCTTTTTGTTTGCTTTTAACAGTGGAACTACTTAAGAGTAATGTATAAATAAACAGAACTATATTAATTAAGTCGAGCTTTCTTACCTCCAAAGCCTGGACGCATGGCAAAATCATGATCTTCAATCCTTAGTAGCTGCTCAGATTTAATTAGCAGGGACTTTGTGCTGTCCAGCTTTTTCGTTTTAAGATCCACCCGTCTAGAAAAATAAAATATATATATAAAAAAAGATCAAATGACAGATCAGACAGTCAATCTCTAACAAAAACACACTCTAAGCAGAAGCAACATCTGGCAGGGAGAGCAAGTGGCGGCTAATTGCTCTTTAGCCCTGATTAAAACCGAGAGCCTTGGCCCAAATAAAATCAGTTACATTCAGGTTACTGGCGCTTGTAATTGGGTCAAACATAATGTGGGGACGCTCTTTTATCTGCCTCCTGAGGTGATTAGTGTCTTCCTAGAAACAATCCAAAGCTGGCTTTGATAACATGCACAACAACGTCTTTGTGCAGAAATACATTTAAAAATACCTCCAGAGTCACACTTCCAGTTCTGACCTCGATTCTCCTGCATGGTACTGATAGTGTCACTGGGATCCATTATGCAAGCAAGATCTGAGATGACTACCATTCGCAAGAGACTGGATAATTTAAGTGTACCTGGAAAAATAAGATGCATCTTACCCTCCATGCTTTGCTTTAGTGTTCTCCCCAACATAGACCTCTTTGTGCCGTTTCTTGTTTGGAAAAGTGCTGCTGTTGAGCTGAGTGACGGGCCACAGCCAGGCCAAAACCATCAGTCTCAAGGCCAGGAGGGCCAGTCTCATGATTGAGCAGGGGCTTCAGATGCGAGAGGAACCCAAACGTCCCTCCCAGTATTTCAGTGTCTCAACCAGACACGGCCGTCCCGGTCTCCTAGTGACACGTCCATGTCCCGGGTGCACTCATTCTGTCCTGCCGGGCAAACACCAGGTCATATCTACCTTATCTGTTACTCTCATGTCCCATAACATGGTGAACATCGGTGGAGATATCCAGCTGCTCAGCGCCAGTGCACGAGCATCCTCCTGGCTGAGTTTGCCTGTCACAGTGCCATCCCTCTGCTTATGTGTCCTGACGCAACACGTTGCTCCGACTCCCCCCCCGCTGCCCACACCCAACCCTCTGATTTAAAACCAAATATCAATTTGTTCCTATAATGACAAAGGAATACCATTAATTCCTCCCTAATCTTCTTTTCTGTGGGTGGTGAAATCTTTCAGTAACCTACAAACTGGAGGCAGTGCAGGGCGGGGGAAGCGCATAACACAAAACACCAGTTTCATCATCGTCCAGGCCAGATGAAAATAAAAACCCCGCAGCCTAGTTTTTAGACATTGCAGGATTTTCCAACACTAAGTTGCGCTTGGCTGCGGTGAGAGGATGCAAATGATCCTATCAAGAGGAGTCAGATGTGAGCATATGTCTGCAGTTGCTTCAGTAAACACTGAACTTATGGCCTCTGGTTGTTTAGCATGTAAGCCTGATCATATGATCCCACAACTGTTCTCGCTTCATCTCGGATCAGAGAATTGAAGGATGTTCAACAGGAGGCCTCTTTTAATATAGCTTTGTTACTTTTTGAGTTTGGAGGGGAAAAAGATTAGTAGAAAGCGAGATTCAGCAAAATGGAAACAAACACAAGAAAACATCAGCTTCCTTCATGCTGACAGACACACAACGAAAAAGATAAAACCACAGAGCATTTGGATTAATGTAAATTTTAAAATCTGCTGTCCGATTCGCCCCACTTGGAGTTCCCGACCACAGTTGGAGATTTTTGTTCAGCTTGTGCAGCATTCATTAAAAACAGCAGCGATGCACACAGAGTATTAGCAGGTCTACCTGCTGGCTGATGATGTGTTTTAAAATTTCAGTTCATATTACAAAGCTTTACATTCTGGGGTGCTTTCTCTTGAATAAACACATAAAGAAAAATGTGATTAAACAACACCAGTCCCCCAAAAAATCAACAAGGGTCACCTCATATTTGTGACATTTGTACAAGCAAAACATTACGCATGTGGTGGCAGCAAGTTTGTGGTTGCGTAAATGCATGAAAAGATGAGTATGAGAGACACAGTGAGACAATTTATAATCCATGAGAGTAAAAGCTTCATGATAACGATTTAATGTGGAAAAATTGCAAGAAAATATATGCGAAATAAATTTTGAGAAAGCGAATGGAACAGAGCTGCAGTTGCACTGATATAACTCAGCATTGTTGACGTGGCACTAGTAGCTTGCTCCCTTTAATCTGGGATTAAAGTTGAATGAGGGCAGAGATGAGCAACGCCATCTTCAAGAACCAAACACGTGGATCTTGGTTCACTCAAACATGTGACCATGCAGCAGCTGCAGGACAGCTGTTCACATTTGACCTGACATATCATCTCTGTCCCCTAGAGGTCATTAAAGGAGTATTAAAAAGGGGACCACCAGATCTAATATTTTACAAATATGTTTTTTTTTATCTATCCATCCATCCATCCATCATCTAGTTGTGCTCTCATTTAGGGTCAGGAATGTCTGGAGGCTATCTCAACTGTCACAGGACAGGAAACAGATGTGCAGGGCAAATGATTCCTGCAGCATTTTTTAAAGGATGTAATTGATTAAACTAGATTTAAAAGTTCATGGAAAGTATTAGGACAAAATGCGGGCAGTGTCAAATTAGTATATTTTTCAAAAAAGGATTATCATGTTGTTTTCCTTTTTCACTTTGGTTACCAAAAGACACAATTTTCTAATTTTATTCTTACCAAAACTGATCTCTTCTAGTTCGTTCCTTACTCACTAAATATACACTGTATTTGCTTTATCTTAGCTGCTTTGGTTTGAACTCATTTTGAGGACACAAAAGAAAGAAGGTGTTTTTAGTTGACTACTTCAGAAGAGGTGTGAAGTGTTGTACCCTGCACCAAGAAGCTGGTTAAACTTTTACCTGCTGGGTTAATTAGTCCATGTTTCATTAGTGTTAGGAAGGATGTAAAGTGGAATCACACAGAAACAGCTCGCTGCACACCAGCGTGTTTTCACACACACGGCTGTGAAAGACTGTTACAGGTTTAACACCTGCGTGGAAAGTGACTGACATGGCAGAAACGCAAGGACTTATTCTCATGCTGCTACTTTTCTCAGGGAAGTTTTTGTCGACAAATTCAAAAGGTATGTATTTTTTATGACATCCTCTAATTATGAACAAAGCTACGTAGGCAGTGTTTTAAAGCTGGCTAAATAAATCAAATAAATCACCAGGTAAAAAAAGAAGAAGAAAAGATGCTCACAATTGCATTTGTGTTTTCCAGTTATCGCATTATTGCTATGATTTTCAAAACAAAAATAAAACACAGAGATACTATTTTGTTCTTAGTGAAAAAGCAAATTTCTCTATTGTTCAAATTTATGAAATATTGAGTAAAAACAGCAAGAAAAAAACCATAAAATGTCTTTAAAAACTTGTGATTGAAATTCTAATCAAAGAAACTTGTAGTACCTCTTTTTTTGCATTGTTGTGTCATAAATACAGGATGAATGCTCAGATTTAGCTATCAAAATTATACACTTTATAGTTTTTTTTTCAGCAAATTGTGAACACATTGAATCTTGCTTTAATCTCTTTAATAACTGTATGTTTTCAGTCTTGTTACCAGACTTGAATGTCACTTGCATCGTCCACGACGACTGTGTCCTGCCATGCAGCTTTAGACCCACAG
The DNA here is from genome assembly GCA_903067075.1 of Micropoecilia bifurca. Lineage (NCBI taxonomy): Eukaryota > Metazoa > Chordata > Actinopteri > Cyprinodontiformes > Poeciliidae > Micropoecilia > Micropoecilia bifurca. The sequence goes on from CAEGAF010182981.1 coordinate 11,271, forward strand.
GCACAGTGGTGATCCACTGGTACAAGCAGCAGATCCCTGTTCACAGCTACTACTACCACAAAGATCAGTTTGGACTCCAAAACAAGCACTTTAGCGGAAGAACGTCGCTCTTCAACTCCCACATCCCTCAAGGCAATGCCTCGCTGCTTCTAAGGAGGGTTAAAGTTCAGGACAAGGGCAGGTACAAGTGCTACACAAGCACACGCAAAGGCAACCAGGAGATGTTTGTCAACTTGGAGCTAAAAGGTTTGTACAGCTTGTCGTGAAATTATTTTTGCCTGTTTCAGTGTCTTTTTATGTTGTAAACAGTTTAAAGGTTGATATGATGAACTTTAGGGTCACAAGGATTAATTACCTCAAGGCCACTGTGTAGGCAGAATATTTTGCACTTTTTTCCCACAATTATTCCAGCAGTTATGTTGTGTTACAGAGTTTGTCAATAACTATCCAAACTCTGGATTACCAAAAGAGAGGTATTATATATAAAATTCTATATAGAATATGTGCTAAAACACTGGAAAGCTGATTTTCACTTCAAATCGATGTGGAGGGAAGGTTTAGTCGAAAGCCAACACTGTGCGTAAAGTTCATGTTGGTTGTATGCCCCATTAACCCACTGCAAAAGTAGAGAACAAGGGCATTGAAGTGCAGCAGAAAAGCACCATTAAGAGGCGATTAGACTAAAAACAGTTGCTCTGTTGAAAGCCAGCGCTGCTGCCATGAAACGTATCACTAAGCTCTAAGAATAGATTAAATCTTTGTCCGCCTTTCTCTGTCTTTCTGCTCGCATTAAAACAGCATCCTGGTTATTTCTGGCTGCCCCTTCCAAAACAAACTGCACCATACGACCTGAAAGCTTAGACTGTTTTCTTCTACTTCTCACCTAGCTCCCATCCAGTCGGTAACCATGGAGATGAGCGGTGAGACGGTCGCTTGCACCTCTCACAACATTTACCCCATGCCGCAGGTAATGTGGGCCACTTTGCCCCCCTCAGCTCAGGAGGCTCTGGAAAATTCCACCATCAGGACCACAGATCACAAGGGCCTGATCACTGTGCAGAGCACGCTGAGAATTGTGGGTAACCTATCCGACCGCACGTATTTTTGCTCTTTCATGTCAGCCGACAGAAACCAGCTGTGGACAGCATCTCGGAAGAACCAAGGTGCATCCTGTAAACTTTACCATAGATTAGTCAGAAAGAAACATTTTTATAGAAATAACAGGCCAATAACACCACGTTTCCTTTTGAATTCAGAAAATATAACTCATGAAGAGGGACAGCCCCTGTCCATCTCATGCATGGCTCCACACGGTCTTGAGAATTTCTCCCTCACGTGGTCCATCTCCTCTCTCGCGGAGCAGACTCTGATCTTAAAATACGACAACAGAACGGGACACATGGTCAACCTGTGGGAGGGTCAAGCTGTCCTTGACCAGCACCAGCTTCAGCAAGGAGATGGGTCGCTCCTGCTCAGCAGGCCAGACAGTATGAAACACTCTGGAACGTACACCTGCACCTTCTCAGGCTTGCAGAGAAGGCACGTCGTGCAGACCAAGGTCAACATCACTGTTGCATTAATCAGTGAGTTTGATATTTTTCTTTTGCTCTGCGTTCAGATTGTCAGTATCATTCCTGTACCACAGTCAATAAACTGAGGCATCTGAGTAAAAGAAATGTGTGTTTCAGGTGTGGACAAAAAGAGCCAGCAGAGGTCATGGTGGAGCACTGCAGCATCCGCAGCTTTCGTCTTGTTCACAGTTATTGTAGCTCTACCTCAGTGTGCTAGACAAAGAGGTATGTAAGTTCACAATTAATAACACCTCAGTGTATTCAACTCTAAAATGTCTCCCAAACCTGAGACTGATATCATTAGTACCAATACCTGAGCTTTATATCATGTTATAATGTCATTCCCCCATCAAAGACATACCAGGAGTGTTGCTTTAATTCCTTCATGCATGTTTGAGTTTTCCTTTAATCTCCCATGACAACCATTTGGGGCTATCTAAATATTTGCTCATACAAACTGCCTTCTGTTTACCCAAAGCTCCTTCTTGAAGCTTCAGTCTAATAAAACACCCCTATCTCATTTCTCACCAACACAGCTGCTCCCCTAGACTAGTGGCAGCAGCAATTAGCAAATACCTAGTGGAACTGGATGTCTGATCCCATGCTGAGCTCATCACAGGTACTGCGATGCTCCTATGGTTGCAAACAACAAAATGTAGGAGCATCGGTGTGCAGAAGGGGGAGTGTAAAAAAGAGCAAGAGCTTCTTAAAGACACAGAGGTCAATTTCAAAGCATCAAATTCTGTTTTGTTTGATATATAAAAATTTTTATAACAATGAAGGCAGCGTGTACTTGATTATACTATAAAATGGTATCTTGTGCCTGCAAAAATACATAAAACCACCCCTATAATAAATTTGGGGCTGATTCAGAAGTTGGATCTGGATCATTAGAAAAAAACTACTGACTACTGTGTTTGGAGAAGAAATAAGTAATTGTGAAATTGTCACAATTGTTGGAAACACAGTAGAACTGTGAGGTTAGAGTTTGTGTCAAATAATAGTTTTAATGAATGTAATTTGCAAGATGAATGAAGTATTATTGAATGTCGGCTCTTGATACTACTATTTAATTATCTGTTAATTAATTTGAAATTGACCGAGTGACTATGTTTGCTTAAAATAGACTAATCTGTCTATCTGTCAGGTCAGTCTTGAAGAGAGACATTGTGTCTCAGTGAGATTTTACTGCATAGATAAAGGTGAAATTTTAAAAATCAAATGATCGTATGGATATACTGCACTGAAAAGGTACAATAAGCTTGTCTTCAAATGTAGCTTTAGGAATGAAGCCAAGTGTGTCTGTTGAGTCAATCAACTTGGAAAATAGCATATATTTGACCACAAGGTGTCGCTGTCACTATCAAAACCTTGTCATAAAGTAGATGTTTTACTTTGAGGGAAAAACTGCAAAGTAACTTTTTGGGGTTTATTAAACAATAATGTGTTTAATAAACACATTAAACACATTAAAGTCCAAGTTCAAACTTGAATATTATATTAAATATTAAATGGTAAAAACAAGAGCTCATGTACTTTTTTATTTTTATCCTTTTGTTCTTTTTTAAATACAGCACTGGAAGCCAGAAAAGTCTCGCACATGTTAAATGGAGCTGAGCTTGTTGAAGATGGACTTCGGCTTTGCAAAGATCTAAACTCCTCGACTTCATGCAAGGAAGAACAACCTGGTGCTGGACGCAACAGGCAGGCGGCACATTTTGAAGCACATGAGGAACAACTAAATGATGTCCACAAAGCAGAGAGCTGCAACGGGACTTCAGGGACAGATTTTGACCATGAAAAAGAGGAAAACCCACAAGAATCCCCTGCTGAAGAACATGAGGCCCCACAGTCTGAATGCTTTGAAAAGAATGGTATAAAAAAACTTTATTTAACAGAAACAAGTCCCACACTTCAGATTTGAAGCATACTAACATCTGGTTGTAAAGAAACAAGAAGGCTTATGAAGAAATTCATCCAGTTGAGACAGATGGAAGTATTTATTGTTGTACCTTTCAGTTTATAGTAAATGTCTTACAGTGTGACATTATGTGATTAAAATTTGTACTTTTTCCTGTACTCTATAAAATAAAGATAACCACTTATTGCTTTTTGAGTATGGTGCTATAAGTATTGTTAAAAACGTTTACTTCTGATAGATTTTTTTTAAATAAACTGAAAAATGTGGCATGCTTTTGAATTTTAACCTCCTTTACTGTTGCTACTAAAAAATTCAATTCAATCCAAGCAGTCACCTAATTAGAGTACAAATGTGCCTTGCTTGGATCAAAGCTTGTACACGACTGCATTTGCAGCTCAACCGTCGTAGGATCAATAAGAACAAAGGAGTGTCTGCTGGTGTAAGTATTATTGCTTTGCTTTCTTTGTGTTTAGTGAATAAAAAAATAAAGTCAATAATAAACACATCCATTATGAAAACCTTTTAACTAAGTACAGCATAATGGCAGTACTGATACAAATTCTACATCCTGAAGCCTGTCTGTTACAGCCTTACGTTAGCTGAACAAATTAATATGCAATGTATACCGTATCTGACATACCTGAGAAGGCTTTTTACTAATCTGTAATTGTGTTAGCCACGCTAATTGTGTTAGCCACCGAGTACCGTGTATCAGGCCTAGGCACATTCGAACATTTGCCAACAGAAATCACCCTCTAAACCATGAATGTCGGACTTACCCAGCCTTGCAAGAACAATAGGCATCAGTGATCTTGTCCACAGCTATATTTATGCTGAGGGTGCGAGGATCTGCTGTTTTCCTCATCGACTGGTAGCATTTAGCTGTGACACGCACAATGTTGGAGGCATCGCGTGGCTAAAACACCTTGATGTTGTCCAAAAAAGATGACATGAACTCGTTGGTTCCCTTGTATATTGTCAAATCCGGCAGAAACGCTACGCTAATCAACTCAGACATGCTCTGCAGAGAGTCAGTGGAAACGAAAAATGCCATGTTGAGACATAAGAGCTAGGCTGTTAATGTGAGACATGTAGTCACGTGGGACTTTCGAGGGGCGTTTCTGGGTGGAGCTTGGTAAGCGGACCGGAAATCGCTTCAAAAACAGGAAGTACAGCACAGGGCATTCTGGGTAAATACATCCAAAGCAACAGCTTTCCACCATTACCGGGAAAAATGACTCGTGGTCAGACATGGAGTGAAGAGGAGGTGAAGGCCCTCCTAAAAATATGGGCAGACGAAAATGTATTGAAGTTACTGCTGACCACTCACAAAAACAAACAGGTTTTTAAGCTAATTAGCGGCGACATGGAGGCTTTGGGATTCCCCCGCACGGCTTCACAGTGCCGCACCAAGGTAAAGAAACTTCGCCAACAATACGCGAAAATACGCAACATGCTTAGGAACAACGTTAGTACTGGCGACGCGAAGGAGCAGTTTCCTTGGTATGACGAACTGGACGCCATGCTCGGCAGTCTGCCGACAAGCAGCCAATATGTTTTGGAGTCCTGCAAGGAAGAGCCTCTGTCGCCATCCAGCCTGGAGCTGAGCGACTCCGAATCCACAGAGCAGGAACAAGACTCAGAAAACAGGGGTAGGTGTGCAACTAAACTAAGTGATACTGATTGAGACAAACTATTATGATATTAGGTTTAAACTCTATTAGAAAAGAGCAGTTATATGGCCAGTTTTTCATGTCATGAATAAATAAATCTGTGCTGATTTGATTGTAACATTTTTAATCGAGCAGATGGAAGAGCCGCCGACGTTAAAGCGGAAGAGACGCCCATCACAATCTCCCTGCTGGATGAAAAAAGGAGCCGACCTAAAGTGACTGTACCTGGGGCTCAGAAAAGAAAGAAAAACACAAAGACTGACAAGTTTGAGAAGATGTTTGAGAGCTACATGGAGGAGAAGAGAAAGATGGACGAGGCTGAAAGCGAAAGAATGAAGCAGGAACAAGCCTCTTTTGAGGAGTTCTTAAAAACGCAGCAGCAAGCCGAAGAAAGACGTTTCCAGTTGATGCAGGAGCAGCAGCAGGCCAACAACAAGATGTTTTTTCAGATGATGACTAGTGTCCTCCATGCTGCAACATCCCAATCCGTGACACCATCTACCCTGCTGCAGTCAAAGGCCCCTCCTCCAGTCACACCTCCTTTGTGGCCCTCTGCACATACTCTCACCGACGACTCACCTTTGTGCAATGGCCGCCAGCAAGACGCAGCAGGTAGCCCCCACACTGTACTTGCACCAGCTAAAACCTCACAGGAGTCAAACATGGCAACCGCATCTCGGCTTTCAGCATCTTCTGATTCAGGTGATGCCAACAGAGATGTCTCGGAGTTTAGTTAATAATGTTGATAAAAGACCAAATTACTCCTTTGTGATGGTATCTGTTAGCTTTCTTTTTTTATATGCCAAAATGACTCATGTGAAAGTTATTCAAAGATGCATCTTTTGTTGTTCAGAAGAATGTAAACAAAAAGTTTGAACATTCAAAGGTAGACTATTGTGTTCCAATAAAAATAAAGGATGAAAAAAGTTGGCTTTATTTTCTTAAACTACAACATGTAAACACCTGTCTGATACAAAGTTACCAAACTATGTTTTGAAATCTAAAATGGTACAAAATTGTGTTAAAACAAGAGCAAATAACACATTTATAAAGCCATTACTGTGCCAGGTATGCACACAGAGCATCCCTAATTTGCTCCCCATTGTTAGCTGGAGGGCCAAGCTCTGAATCCACAAAGTCATCAACATCTGCAGGTTCTTCATCTACCCACTCCTCGTTGGCAGTTTCACAATAATTATGTAGAACGCAACAGGCTGATATTATGTGGCTAACAAAGGAAATGTGGGCATCACACCTCTTGAGAATGGACCTCCAGCGGCCCCTCAGTCGTCCAAACGCCCTTTCAACAGTCATTCTAGCCTGACTGAGTCTACAGTTGAAGTTTACCTGTGGTTGTGTTAAACCGTTCCCCTCTGGAAATGGTTTCATCAGCCAAGGAAGTAGTGGGTATGCAGCATCTCCGAGAATGTGTAGGGGTACGTCCACATTGTTTAGTCTTTCTGTCCAATCTGGGAACAGTGTCCCATTTTCACCTCTACTATACAAGGAAGAGTTGATTAAAACCATTGCATCACTAACCTTTCCTGGACAGCCCACATTAATATCCCAGAATTTCATTGTGTTGTCTACCACACCTTGCAGAACAACAGAGTAGATGTTTTTTCTGTTGTAATAGTCAAAAGGATTCTCATCTGGTGCCATAACACCTATATGAGTCCCATCAATTGCACCTGCAACCTGGGGTAACGCCCATTGATCCCTGAAGCCCTGGACAATTAGCATAAGCTCTGCCTCAGAAGGGGTTTTTATATACAGAGGTTTCATCACCACGTTAATAGCAGTAACAACCTGTTGTGTGACAATACAGGCTGTAGAAATGCCAATGCCAAACAGGTGGGAGATGGCGCGATACTCCAGATTTGTTGCAAGCCTCCACAGACATATTGCAACCCGCAGTTCAACATGAAGTGGTCTTCGAAAGTTTGTGTGCTGTCGGGTCAAACAAGGTCGGAGGATGTCACAAAGATGCAGAAAGGAGGTTTTTGTCATCCTGAAGTTCTTCTGCCAATCCACTTCATCCCAGGACCTGCTAACGTCTTCCCACCAAGTTGATGGACGCGGTTGAACCCATATGGCCCTACAAGGACAAAAATACAAAAGAAATGGGTAGTAAATCCCTGTGTTATTATTAACATAACAAAAGAAAATCATTTCACATTAATTTGAAGGTTTTATTTGCCAAATAACTGAATATTGGATTATTTTAACAATACAACATGTAATAATAATAGTTACACATTCAAATCATTCATCCAATATTTGAACACATTTATCCTTGCAGGATCTCCAAGGGATCTGGTGACTCTTCAGTGGCCAGTAAGCAAGCAGGTACAAAATAAGTAATAAATTCAGTTACAACAAATTCCATCTGGAGGGACTTCACAAAAAAGTATTTTTCAATTCAATCACTATACATTCCAATTAATCCTACTTCACAGAAAATTAAGCTCAGTTAATTGCTAAAATTAGTTTCCAAAGTTTCCATGGAAACCTCAAATAGACGTGATAACGCAACATTCAAATTTGCTGTTGAATGTTTTGTGTATTTTTTCCACATGACATCAAGATGTCCGTCGCCATCTTGATAGTACAGAAGAAGTTTTCTACTTTATTGATTGCAGGTAAGAGAACTGCAATGCTTGGATATTTTTGGATTCAAGGATGTAAAAACAAAGACGATAAAAGAGTAAAGAGAAGTTTTGATTACATCCAGTGAAAGTGAGAAAACTTTGCTACTAATGTGCAGAAGAAATACATACCTGAGGCCAGATAATAGCCTATAGCACGTATTTGCTCTGATCACTCTATTAGCAAAAAGGATATTTTCAAATGTTTTTAAAAATAACCAAAACTAGGAGTGCACCGATTTCGCCATGCAATTTATCAACACCAATTTTCTTAATTTTGGGAGATCAGCCGATCTTATCCAACAATCTTATCTGTCTCACTAAAAAACTAAAATCAACCTCTGTCCTCTTCTGTGAAGGAAGTTTGACTGATATACCTTCTGCACGTTTACAGTTAACAATTGTCACCCCACTTTTAACAACTTGCTTCCTTTGATATTTCAGGCAAAAAGAAAGTGGATATCGGCCAGGATCAGAATGGGCTTTTTAAAAATCGGCAAACAGACAGAAAACTGCAATCGGTGCACCCCAAACCAAAAACTGTAACTCTGTTTGTCAAAAGTATATTGAACAGCTTTGCTTAACTTAAAGGATAATACTAATGGATTAACGTTACGCTCTTAAAATGCAAGGTCCACACATATGGACAATTCTCATCACAGTCGATCATATCATTCTCCTCTTCATTGTGTGGCTGTCGCAAACAAAATGTATTATTGCTCGGCACTGATCTGGTTCTCCCTAACAACAAAGAAAGCCTTAAAAACAAAGTTACGCCTTGGTGATGCTCCTCCACAGGTTGCAAACCAAAATGGGCCGTTTCCGAAGTTGCGTACTTTCGGCCCGGTGTTGCGGAAGCTATTTTTTTTATTTTTTTTAATCAAACTTTATTTGAACAAGGTAAGCACAAACAAGAAAGGCAAAATTGTGTAACTCTGTGGAAGGCGTAATAGAGGCAGATTTCAAAGTGGAATACAGAGATTGCTAAGGAGAAAAATAATAACATTTCATTATGAAAATAATAATAATAATAATAATAATAATAATGAAAATAATGAAACAATAACTGAAACAGCAACAAGGGGATTTATATGTTAGGATTGACATAGATTGATGGGCAAACAAAATATAAGGTCACAACATATTTCCATTGTTTTGTTTTCCAATAATAAACCAAAGGTTACCATATCTCTCGAAATAGATTCAGGAAGTGCAATTTTTGATTTGATCCACCTATCTAAGCAATCCCAAAATATCCATCTTTTGTTTGATGCTGGACAACAGATTCGACAAGTTATTTTTGACATGCGTAACGTTATTGAGCAACAATTGTAACAAAATGACTCATATCCTGTACCTTTGTTGACGTCTGTATAATGTAGACATGATCATCACAACCATGAGGTCGGATGCACGTCGCCTCATGCGGAGCCGTTTTATCCGCCTTACGTGAAAAGCAACTTTCTGCCTGGTCTTCTGCTTCATCTTCCCCTCATTCTGAGCCCATTGTAGAAAAATGTTCGCTTGGCACATTTGCCAGCGGCTATACAGAAATCCTAAAACCGCTAGAATCTGATGCCACTCCATTTTTGATTACAAACATAGAAAGTTGCGCGCAGCGTCTTCTTCGGGGGTTTCCTTAGGTAGTTCTTGATGCAGCGCCTCCAGAGGCGAAGGAGTAAAGCGGTCGACACAGTGCTGTGTGAATGCGAACCGCACCAGCTGAAAATGCGACAGATGCTGCAATTTAAGGGTGTATTTACATTCCCCAATAGAACCGTCTATATATTGGAAAAGGCTGCATGAACAGGACATGAACCTTAACATTTATCTCTCAATCAATCAAATTGTATTTGTATAGCACATTTCAACAGCAAGGCATTTCAAAGTGCTTTACACAATTTAAAATAAAATGAAAACAGATTAAAAGTAGAAATTAAAAGTAAAAGCATTTTAAAACATCTCGAGCCTCGACATACAAGGATTCTCAAACCTCAGAGTTTTAGCAGAGCGACATCATACAAGGATTCTCAAATCTCAGAGTTTTTGTATCTTACAAGGGTTCAAGACATTTCAAAGTGCTTTACACAATTTAAAAAACAATCTAAACCAATTGAGTGGTTAAGATCAGAGAATAATATGTTAAAATGACCCATTTGGACTTAAACTAACTGAAAATCTATGGCAAGATTAAAAATTTAGGTTTGCAGAAGCACTCCATCCAATTCAAACATCAAACTAAATTGAACTGAAAAGATTTAAAGTAAGTGAATATTGCTGCAAAGCAGTGATTACACATGTCAGGGTCATAGTTTGCGTCGATGGTGAAGCATCTATAATGTGTCTGTTCTGTATTTTGTTTGCAGCAGTTAAACAACAGTTATTACTATTTTAAAAATTGGGCACAGATCGTCACCATAAACAGAACAAATTAAATGGCCTTCACAAACAAACGATGGCAGCCCTGTAATTACAATGTCTTTGGTTTAGCAAAGACTCAAACAGCTTGTTTTGCGGTTCCAAGCTGACCTTAGCCAATTTTCTTCTTAAACTGAGATTGACCATCTAAATTTAATCTGCAAGCATCTCTGACACGGGTCATGTTATGCTAATTAAGCCATGAGCAAATGTAAGAACTGCTTTGTGAAAGCGTGCATCCTTCAGTGACAGTTTTCCAACTGCATGAGGATGGAAAAGAGAGCTGTAGTTGAAACAAATAGTAAAAAAGAAATCACTAAGACCTAAGTACATTTTAAAGAAGACTAACAAAACTTTCCCATAAGTTCTATTGTTCTTTGGTGTGTGCGTGTGTGTGTGGATGAGTGGCACACATTAAACTTGTTGCGCTATGACTCAGATTTCCCTACTATTACGAGAGGCGATCATACAACCCTGTCTGCAATCTAACACAAATCTCCCCACACACTCCTCTCTTCTCTTCCTTACTTCCCCCCTTCTGCTCTGAGTTCTTTTACATATGGTTTTAGTCTGCATATTAAAAAAGCACATGAAACAGTCTGATCAAGATCTGTCTGGCAACTTTTAAATCATGGCATTTTTCTATGTTTTTGGACAGGACGTTGTGTAACATTCCAACGCTATGTGACAATTAAACCTTTGTTTTACCAATAAATTCAGTGTCCCGGTACATTTTTTGCTCTCGTGAAGCTGTAAAGACAGCACGGCTGGTCAGGGTTGAGAGTGTGTGTGTTTTAATGACAAAGACCCCGGCTCTGTATCTGGAAGTAATCATCTCGTCAAAGCTGCGCTCCACAACCCCCTCCCTATGATGTAATTGGAGGTTTTTTGTTTTTTTTTGCATGATGGTTCAGGGAGGTTTTAGGGGATTTTTCTAAACGTTACTTTTCATTCATTCTGCTTGCTTGTTGTTGTCAAAAGAAGATAAAAGGAGGTTAAATGAGCAGGTTTGCTTTATGTTGTATATTCCTCTGGTGTTTTTTGGGTGTTTATACCCTCCGTCTGTAGTCTGGGGGAGCGAGGTTGGCCCTGATTCAAACACAGCAACGGGGGGCCTCTACCCGCCTCCACATATACTGCTGAAACAACAGTCTAACATCAAGTATTGCAGACACCTTTTCCTCCTTTAAACACAATGTGGGAAGGCTCCACTGTGTGGTAAAGGTCTGGCAAAGTCTAACTTGTCTGCGGGTTAAAAATGCTCAGAAACTGTTGACAGGAGATTTGGTTTAGATAGGGAAATTTGAAAACGACGGATGGACTCTGTCACAAGACGTGTGCACATTTGCAATAATCCACTCAGCGTCTCTGCTGGAATATGATCTAACAGTCACATGATATTGATCAGTGCGAGGTCAAAGGTCAGAGCTAGATGTTTAGAGGAACAACATCTCTTGGTAGGAGAGATTAAACGTTGGTACTTCCTAAAAGTCTCTACATATTTTGATAAGGCTACTTCTTAGTCCATTTCTTCCTGCTTATTTTTGTTGTGGTTTGTGAGTGATTCCCTGCACAACCAGAGAGGGGCAGCAGCTGTGCCTCCTCCAGGAAAGTAAACACACCCGTTGTCCCCCCTCTCGCTCCTCTCTTGGAGAGGAAAATCTCAGCAGAGAGTTGAAGGTGGGAGGGGAAAGGGTCTCCTGTCTGATCCTTTGTCATGGGAAGACTTTCCTCTGCTGATTCGGAGCAGAGAGGCAGGCAGAAGGAGGACCTGAGAGTCAAAACTTATAAGCGTCCAGCAGAGGATTTTAAACTATGTAACCTGGCAGAAAACAGAGGTCAGTGATTTTTTTTAACCCTTTTCATTATATATGAATTCATTATTTTCTGATAATTCTTTTTGAATGGGACAGTGATGCTCCTGGAAAGTGACGGAGTTGTATCAGATTTCATGTTAGGCTGCTCTGCTCTGCACTGTTTATATTACTGTGAGGTTCACAGCTGCCACCAAATGTGCTTGGAATGTAAAACACTGCAGAAAAAATGAGCTGAATTTGATTATGACATAAATTAGCTAAAGGGTTAGGTTTTAGACATTTTTTCAAGAAATGCGCCAAAGGTCACAAAAAAAAGAATTTTGCTCCAATTTGATGATTAAAAAAAATTTATGGTTTCTCCTTCATTACCACTGGAGTTTACACAAGAAGAAAAGATAACTATATAAAAACAAGCGACTAGCAGTGTTGTGGAGATTTATTGAGATTACATTGCATGAAGTTAAATTATAAACATTTCACAGATGAATATATGTTTATTTAATTGCATATTAATTTGAAACATCAAATATCATATTGCATTTTCTACATACTTATTTGATCAAATACATAAATATGAAAATGACACAAATCTGTCTGTCCACTCAACTCTTCTGTGTCAATAGTACTAAATTAATTCGTTTTATGTATCAGGTATTTGTTTTGAAAGTTTTAGTTTCACCAACACAACTATTTGTTACTTTGTGTCATTTTTATCTCTGGAAACTTTATACTAAATGTGTGCACATCAGAATTTTGTGGATAGTTTCAGATTTTTTTATTTTTTATGTTTTTGCAAAGCATTGACCTGGCACATTACTGATTGTTGGCATTTCTGTTTGAGAAACATCACGCAGGTAACAGGAAGAACAGCATGTATAAAATGTTTTTTGTCCTTCCTGCGTTAAGCTGTTATTAATTATTTATGTAAGGAATGGAGACGACGTAATGCCATGTGTGCAAGAAAGCAGTCACAGGATCCTACTATTATTTTAAAGACAAACAATAATTGTCCTTAGGTGAGAAATTAGTGCTGTTAGCACACCTTGAATCACAAATACAACAGTGTCCATGTAGAATGGACATGTAGAATCACTGTCAAACCTTATTTTAACTCTGAGATTTACACAAGTTTGCCACATTTATAAATTCTGCATGCTCCAAAACGTTGTTGTAAAAGGTCAAAGCTTTCTGTAGTTTGGTAAAGGTCTCACTGTCTCTTACTTTTTAGTAGCCAGAGACAAAACTGAGAAGGACATAAAGAACACGATTTAATTTTGAATATCTTCATAATTTTCTTTTACCTTCTCTAACTTTGGTTCTCTGATGTTGAAAATGGCTAACTTTGAGTCTTCTTTCTTTAATAAGAACATCCACAAAAGAGTGTTTCTTTTTAAAGTTGTGTCATTCACAATTATTGATCCAGCTCTGTTGACCAGTTCTTTATTTTAAATTACAGAAACTAAGTTGCAGTTGTGTATTTATTTGCTGTGTGTCTTAGAGATGCACACACAAGTTCCTGTTTTGGTACTCGGAGTGAGGTGGAGAACAGGCACAAGAGGAGGAGGACAGTGTGTGTATATTTGATATATGAACATGGCATATGTAAAGAAAGATTTTGCGTGTTCAAAATTATCTCAGTTGTCTATACTGCCTTCATGTAAATGTCTAGGACTGTGGTCTAAGGGATATAGAGAGACATGCGTCATTAAAAGAAAGTGACAAAGGACTCAAATAAAATGGCAAGTCTAAACCAAAGAAAACACATCTGCATACATGACAAAGTAAAAGTGATATCTATTTGAAAAATATCTCATTCAAGTCTCAAGCCAAAGGATAAGAGTTTTCTTTAATTATTTAAAAGAAACAGATTCACTAGGTCCGACTCTCTGCAGAGTGCCTTAAACCCAACACTTTTGGGTTTAAGGCAACAGAGACCTGGTAGTGACTCTGTTGACTAACTGGAAAAAGTGCTTATGCATTTTCAACTCCCAAAGTTTTTCCATCTGTTATTCTTTTCTTAGCATGGAAATGTAATTGTAAAACAATTATTGAGAAATGCAAATCGACTGCGGTTTGGGCTTTGCTCAATGTAAAAATACTTTTCTTCCCACACATTAGATGAAAGCTATCATATCAAAGGGACATTTCGCAAACTCTGTACATGTCCACCACCCTGCTGACCTGAAATGTGAGTGACGGACCGAACACCCTCTGCCTGTGATTTGAAGTGGGTGGGTGGGGGGAGTTCACCCCCTCTCTCTTTTTCTTGGAGGTCTGGAGAATGAACTCATGCTGACTGGATGCTTGACGGTGTAAGAGGATACCCTGTTTCCTGTTGGCGTTCTCTCCAGACAGCAAGACCAGAAACTCCTCTCAGATCAGCCATCTTTCTCTCTGTGTGCTGTGTGTGAGTGAATGCTGCCTGTGGATTCAGGAGCAAGTCATGTCTGACTTATTCAAAGTAATGGTCTTGGGTCTCTGGAACTAATTACATTGTCATTTCCATAAAACTCAAAGCTGAAATGATGTGGTGATGGATTCTTCAGTCATACATGACCAAAAGTTGTCATTTGTATTTTTTAAGGATACCTGAGATAACATTCTCTGCCATTTTTACTGCAAAAAGCGTAATGTTACTAGTGTCACAAATTAAAATTTAGGAGTGAAGTAAAACAACCAAGAGGACAATAAATTGCATAATTGTCAGCAGACCAATTAAAAAGGCTTTTTAACATTTTATTGGGAAAACAGGCTAGACCAAAAAATAAATCCTGTTTTAATACTCAGGCCTTTGGAAAGTTTTTTTCTCCCCTTTTTCCTCTAAAATATGCACATCTGGAATATCAGACGGACTTCAGGCACTGTTTTTCTAGTATTCTCAAAAGCAAATCAATGGGGGGCCAGGAGGTTTGTTTCGTATATTCCCCCATTGATAAAACAAAGTTGTCGATCAGTATAGTGCTGAAACAAGACAATAAGTAATTAGAAAATGATTCATCTCAATTTTTGAGTGGGTTAAGGTATTTCATAGCAATCTAAGGTTTATAAGAACTTCATAAGGTTTTTCACTTCACCAATATTATGGTAAAGTGGTGTTTAGTAAATATCTCTCATGTGGACTGAAATATATGTATATGTTGATGCAACATCAGCATCCACGTAGCATCATTAGCGACAGATGTGCATGTCAAGGGTGCAGATTAGTGTCTGTTTGCCTCGACTGCCAGCAAGCGTTTGTGGTAACTAGTAATGAGTATTTTTCACTGCGATGGAATTTCGCACCACTTTTCTCTGTGAAACGGAGGACTTTTGAGCATGAAAGCCGTGTTTACGCCCCCTCTTAGACTTTCACTCGGCCGATCCAAACTCTTTGACTGATGTCCAGACATTCTACCTAAGGATTTTCAGAAAGCAAAATTCTTGTTTCAGGTCATCAGGCCATGTCTACCTGTCCGTATGACATTCATTTTCTGAAATGCTACCTTAACTTCCAAAACCATTAACATTTGTCTCACCAATCTATATATTTGCTTTCCCAACTGTGTTGGATGTCATCAAGAGAAATGTGGGATGAGCTTTTGTGTTCTTTTTGGTAAACAGGTATTTTTGTCTTGAGTGCAATTTCTGCCCAACCTGTTATTGTTTGGCAAAAGGCTGACGTTAGCTCAAAGTGTTTCAGATGCTGATGAACTCTTGAATCCAGAGAAGTTTCTTCACTGCTCTGTGTTTTCTGGATTTGTGGATAATGGTTCAATAACATCCCAAAGCATTAGAAATTCATCTGTAACCAATTACAGCTTGATAAATGTAATCAATTTTATTTTATATTATGCTGGATTTCTGATGTCTATTAGATTTTGAAACTTTTAAACCTTCTTCATGTTGTTGGACAGCTTGTTAGTGAGTTTGTTATCAAGTCTGGTTGAGGTTAATTGGTTTAAATAAATATAAAATGAAAAAAAAAACAGGTTTATCACAGATTTATTTAATGATGATAACAACTGCTTTACACATAGGAACACATAGGAATAAGCATAGTTTTTTTTAGTAAAATAAACATTTATTTATGTATTGACTTGGGTTATCTATATCTTATACTGAAACTGTTCAATCATCTGAAACATACATAACAACCAAAATTTTTACAGCACTATAGATATGTACACGCTCACAAATATTTTTAAGTTATAGAGAAACAAACTACGTTTAATGACCATCACCAATTGTCTGCCATAATCCTGGCTGAGTATTTGGCTTTGCTCTGTATCAGAATTGGTAGAGCTCATTTCAAATGTCTGGTTTTTATGTTTTCACGAGCCATAAAATGCCTATTAGGTTGAGTTCAGATCTCTTTCCACAAACATTAACATATATTAGCCATTCCATCCAGTGTTTGTGTCGAGTGTATATTTATTCCACTCTGGAAAAAGAAGAAATGCATAATTAAAATGACCAAATTGCTGTGATTTTTAAGGAGACGATGAGTGCACATAAACGTCTGAAAGAAAGGTGTCAAACTGATTAACACTTTGCCAACAAAACCTAACAGCTTTGACCCAGTGGTACAATAATATCCATTCCTGCCTGTTGTTCTTCCACCCTGTATTTAGACTTTTCTGTTTTTTCATTAACAGGTCTCATCTGAAACCTCCATACTTCGCTCTGATTCATCCGAAGGGGCAGGTCATTGTGATGAACAGTATGCTTCCTCAAAGGAGCGCCGTCGCCACATTGGGCTACGCTTCTGGTAAGACAAATGAAAGAAATTTTATTTGTAATCAGTCATTTGAAACAGTGAATCTATATCTGAAAATAAAATTTAATAGTTAACATCCAGCAAGGTGACACCGATTACAAAGATATGGCTTCTGAGTTGGAATTTCTTAACAGGTGGTTGGTATTTTCTCAGAAAATGTTCAATTGTTGCTCAGGGATGAGACCTTTAGATGAGTTTAAGCTGATAAACACTCTCATGCTCTGTATATTTGATACATATAATACACAGTATATTTTTTAAGAGTTCACTCATATGAAGCAGCAGATCTCTTCTGTCATTAGCAGGAAAACCTAAAATTAATTTCTAAAACCCATGTTTGAGGAGAGGCTAAGAATTTCGGTAAGATCAAATGAACTAGGAATAACTTGTAGTGTATGTTCAGCATCTCGCCATGCTGACTCAGACACTATCATCACTTTGCTTGGCTTGGTATTTGACTCTCCTCTGGATATTATTTACAGTTGAGACTATGATGTATTCTGCCCTGTCTTGGTTCACGAGCATTCTTCCATTTTTAGAAGAGACCAGACCAATGACTGAGCCAATGTTTGTATTGGCCTCAGAACTGCAGCATACATTCTTCAGTGGTTCCCCCCTCTTCTTACCAAGCACACAAGATACCACATCATGTAGCTCAGATTCTGCTTTGTAGGTTAAAGACATTTAGTCTAATATGGCTGATTATATAAAGTAGAGAGATTATTTATGTTGAGTCCAAAAAGGGGCAGGATTTCATGCTTTGTTGAACCTCTGTTTTCTTCAGACTGTTTGAAGATTGAGCACAACAGTGGCAGCTCTGTAGGGGGGACATTGCTGAGGGGCTCTCGATCTAAAGCTGAGCTTCAGGAACTGATGGAGACTCTGCAGCGCAGAAAGAGTGCTCTGGAGGCCAGCTTGAGGGCAGCCGAATGCAGTCGCAAGTACCTTAGCGTACCTTCATCTGTTGCTGGCCAGCCCAGCAGGCCACTGTCCATCCTCAGCAACACAGAGCGACCTCCATCCACCTCCAGGAACTTTTCCTACATCAACAGCAACAGCGTGCCTCCATCGCCACGTCAGGGTGAACGCCAGATTAGCACCAATGGTTTGTTTTGTCATTCCTACTCTCGCCATCAGTCACAAGACAGTCTCCCACTTTCTAATGCATCTGACGGGAATTCTCTGCTGTCCTCGTATGGGGAGCCAGTGCCTCGTTCTCCGAGGGTCAAGAGCGGGGCGGCCAGTATGCCATCCAGTCCTCGGATGAGCCGTAGACTCAGCTCTCAAAGCAGAGCCGTCGGAGAGTCAAGGCAGAGGAAATACTCCACCGGTTCCCTCAACAACCTGGGGATGCATAGCCGTTCTTTGCCACGACTTCACAACGCGGCAGACCCCCCCGTTTTGTCGCTGCCCTCTCGTCACTCAGTGGGTTCCCACAGGGTGGTGGTCTCAGCAGGACAGCGGCAGAGTCTTTCCTCCCTGGAGCAGCCGCCAGATGTGACGGTGCCTGCAAGCATGCCCAGCACATCCAGGAGGTCCAGCCTTGCTTCACTGAGCTCCTTAGGTATAGAGATTGATGGAACGGGATTGGATCTGGGCTTAGGAGAAAGGAGGTTGTCATTTGGAAAAAGCGGGCTAAGTCCAGGACAGAGGGTGGGCAGCATCAGCTCTCTGAATGGCAAAGAAGAGCTGAGAGACTATCACCAGCATCAGAGAGATGAGCGACTCAGGGAGCAGAAAGTGCAGAAATTGGTGAGTTGTTCTTTTCTTACTTTTTCTTTGGTTGACTGAAATGATCGATTGATTACAAATACACCAAATCTCCTGTGTCCAGGAATGCCAGCGTCTAGAAACCATCTTAAGCCTGTGCACTGAATTGGGACAGGTGGTGAGAGAGCCGACGGGCTCAGCTGTTTCTGATCTGCAAAAGATCAATAAGGAGCTGGAGAAGCTGCAGGTGTCGGACGATGAGTCTGTGTTTTCTGACTCCCCTAGCAGCACTGCTCCAGACACCTGTTTTGGGGCCAAAGCCAGAGATCTTCAGCTTCCCGAGGAGCAGCAGGCCATCCAGCGTCAGCAGGCAAATTACAGGTCTCACTCACCTGCTATAAGTCTGAACAGCAGCGCCCCTTCTCCTTCTACGCACCACAGAGCCAAAGTAAGCAGCATCACAGAATAAAGATGGGGTGTGTGGAAACAGTCAACAGTTTGTGGCATTAAATAAACCCCCAGTTCTGCATGTAGATTCAGCCTTTCTACAGCATAACCAAAGGTCCATTGATGACACAGTTAAAATGTTGTCATTTGTTCTGAACACTTCACTGGTACTCAGAGGAAGATCTGTTACTGTAACCTGCTATTTCCTGCTCCAGAATGATTAGAGAAACCCTCACTGCAGTAAAACCCTGTTGTAAAAAAAAAAAAAAAAAGTAATGAGGCTCTCCCTCTTCTGTGGAATGTGGATAGTCTGAGTGCTGACATTCTGTTTATCTGACATTCTGTTTACCTTTTTGCCATATCTCAGTTTTCCTCAGTACCAAAGGTACCAAACAAGGTTTCCAAGAAACTACGAACTATGAAAAGAGCACACTGTTATTACATTATTTTAAATACACACAAATCTTGAAACTGGAAAGCTGGAAATGTGTGGCCCTCAGATCTCTGCTTTGTGGTATTTTCCACATAATTTCTATGCATAATTTCATTCACTACAGTCTTTTTTAAGTACTCTAAGACTGTACACTTAGCAATTTGCACAGTTCCTGTTTATGTAAGTTGGACAGATGCATAAACATGGAAATCAGAGTTGCCCAAGACTCCTCAGACTTTGAAGTGACTACAATCTGACCTCATTTCTATTCCACCACCTTTTTTGCAGACGTTAAACTGGAAACCGCTCTTTATCAAAAATAAATGAACGTGTTTAAACCACAAATAAAAATAAGCTACCCATATACCATATTATAAGAGGGATTTCTTGCTAACATAGAGGCCACCTTTTTCCATTCTACATTTTTTCTTTCAGTTTTTCCACTCTGGAGCCATAACCTAGCAGTGTCTGGTTTTAATGAAGAAGTTCAAGTTTTGTTTCAGCGGTGAACCATTCAAACTCCTGAAGGAGTGGGGGGTGGGCGGGAGACAGGAAATGACTTGATCCCACAGTGAATTATAGTGTGCATGTGTTTGTGTGTATGTTCAGCTGTGCACGGATGTGCATGAGGAAAATGCAAGACTGCATGCACAGCAAAGACATGCACTTTTCCAGATGTTTATAACATCTATCAAAGCGATAGAGATGAGAAATTGAAATGTACATAACGTAGGTAATTCTTTTTTATCTTAAAGGTGCATAGTATTGTTTAGACACGGCTCTCAAAAATGTCTGAATCTGAGTTCAGTCTAGATTTTTATGTTTTGTTTGAGTTGTGACAGTGTTTTATAGTCTCCAAATAACCAATCTCCATTGCTAGCATTCCTCAGAGTAGTGTGTGCCGGACAAAATGCTGCTTACAGCACATCTGACGAAACTATAAATCAGGAAGACTTGCTAAACATACAAGTGTCCGATGAGAAAATAACCCACCTGGCTCCTATAAACAAGTATAATTAAATTCTGAGACAGCTTGCTTAAATTCAAATGAGTGTGACTGAATATTTAAGAGATGTTGCTTGATGGTGCAAGATGTGGGAGTGCGTTGGCATGCCTTGCATTGTCCGGCTCCAATAGCGTTTTCCATTGCACAAAGTGGAGAAGAATCCTGCCCTTGTTGCCAGTGATCCATTTTTGGATGAGTTAGACAGCAGCTGCTGTTGTGTAACTGAATAAAACCCAAAGCCAACCTCTGACAAATGACTGCAAAAGCATAAACACAGAAAACTATCTCTTATCTTGTTTAAAACCTTTTTTTTTTATTGTGATGGTGATGACATTTTGAACGGCCTCAGTTGTGTGTTTACATTTGAAGCCGGTGATTTATTTCCATTCTCGGGTGATTTATTTCCATTCTCGGTGTCGTTACAGGCCTTGGAGAGCATTCAGCTGAAACAGGAAGTATCTCATTTAGAGGAAGAGAGAATCCAGGTTCTGAATAACATCGAAGAGCTGGAGCAGAAGATCAAAGACCTGGACAACCAGATGGAGGAGTCTTTGCGTGAGGTACAGCCACCAGAGAGCACAGGCACAGTAACGACATCTCCATGACTCTTTTAACATTTCAAAAAAAGACTGACGATAAAGACGAGCTGATTTCTTTGGCTTTTCCTATTTTACTCTACATCTACCTACTCAGACTCAAACTGAACTATATGTGTTTAGCCTTAAGAATCAGTTGAAATTACGAATAATTAAGAGCTTTTTATCCATTTTCTTTTTTAGTTTTTTTATTTAGGAAATGTAACTCTTCTGATAACTTACATATTTTGAAGAACAGAGGGTTTACGTACAATGCAAGAAATCACCAGGTGCCGTCGTCCATCTGGTTTAATGTTTGTTGTTTTGTGCATTCAGATAAGATATTCTGCATAACTGGTTCTGATGATTTGTTATTTGAGCTACTGTTGCCTTTCCGTCATTTCAGTCCATTCATCTGTGATCTTTGACATCAACAAGGCATTTTCATCCAAAATGAAGAAATGGTTGTGGGTGGAAATCCCAGCAGATCAGCAGTGTCTGAAATCCTCAGACCAGCCAGTCTGACACCAACTATGAGTCTGGGGATCATATTTTCCTATGCATATGTTTCATTTGGTAAACATTTATAGCAATGCTATATAAATCTATATTACAAAAAATGTCCAAGCAATCAAAATTACCTACTCAAAACTGAGCGTCGGAAAGCATATTTTCCAAAATGCTGTTCGCTTGTTTTTGACTAACAACCCATACGATGTTACCAAGTTACCAAGGTGACTAAAAAACAAATTCATATCCAGGATTCCTACCTATGTCTGACTCTTCCTGCAGATGGAGGTGGAGTGCGCCCTGCTGGACGGAGAACAAGAGTCTGAGATGGCCCAGCTGCAGAGGGAAAAGGAGCTGTTGGACGAACTCAAAGAAAAAATGCAAAGTATCGAGAGGACAAGCAAGCCTGAAAAATCTCAGGTGCAGATGCACAAAAAGTGTTTTAAATAAATTGACCATTGTAATTTTTTTGGTGGACAGGTAAGTATATTTATGGTTGTTTTATTATAAATTAATTGCACAGTAGTAATAGTTTGGAAATAGAAAGCAAGTATAAGCACGTTTTGTTGTGAACACAAAGCCACAGCAACAGACCATCGGGAATCGGTCCAGTTAAACCTTAGCATCCTAAAAAAAGGTTCTTACACTTCCTTTGAAACTAAACTAACTGAGCTTTCCAAAGTAAATGATGAAAGCCCTAAACCAAAGGAGGGATTAGTACAATTATCACAGCAGCTGAGAAACCTAGGAGTTCTCAACAACTGTCCAAAAAAGGAAGCATAAGCTTTTCCAATTGAGGCCATAAAAAATAGTCCAGTTTAAACAGCCCAAGAGACAATGGTTGGCTGAAATGCCTCTTACGCACCTGAACTTACACAAAACCCAAACGCTACAGTTCTCATTTTTCACATTGGTCTCCTGCCCTTCCATTCCTTTCCCAATGCGTCTGTTTTAGAGTTATTACTCTCCTTCCTGACCTTGTTCTGACTAATCCCGGATCCTGTTGTTTCTAATTATTTCATTCTCATCGGTTTAGTATGACTGAACTGTGCGATATATTCCACATCTGCGTACGTCTCTCATGTCGCCCAGGAAAGCGAGGAGCAGACAAAAACCTCAGAGGATTCGGAATTTCAAAAGCTGGAGAGAGAAATCAAGCAGGAAGAGGAAAACGAGAGTCAAAGCCAAGAGCTGCTGCGGGACATCGCCGAGTATCAGCGTCTTAGCATCACACGCAAGGTAGAAGCAAACCTGTTGGGTTTTTCAGGTACCACAAGGACAGGGGTACCAAACTCAATTTACCTCTGGAGGCAGAGTCTGGGTGAGGCTGGGCCGCATAAAGGATTCCACAAAAAACATTTTAAAAATATCCTCAAATGTCATCAACATTTGATTATTTCTCCAATACATGAACTGCAGGCTTTGGCTTTGACAAAAGCATGATGAGGGTGTGAAAAAATGTGTTTATTCAACTTGGAGTCGCTCTTGTTCTACGTTTTATAGAAGCCTTTAGCCAGCTAGCAACGTATGGAGAACGTCTCGACGCGTGACGTCATCTGCGTGTCACAACAGCGTGGCGGATGACGAGCAGCCCGGAAGCAGTCGCCTTTCTCTGCGTTTGATAGTGGCATTTGTTAATGGTAGAAAGAACCGGAATGGCGACTGAAAAGAAACGCAACTGGTACCGGGCTGGTCCATCATCCGCCACAGTATTGTTACAAGCGTAGTGTGCGTGAAGTCAGTGTAGCTTTTTTTTTTTTTTTTCCCATATTTTTATTTTTGTTACAAAAAATTTTTTACAACTAGTTACATAGATAGTAAGGCTTAAGGTATCAGAGCAAAAATTACAAACAGGAAAGGAATACAAAAAGGAATAAGTTACAAACAGGACAATGACAAGGATAATACATTAGTCAGGACAAATTACATGAGAAATTATTTACAAATTGTAATAGTCTTTACAGCTTTAGTATTGGTACAAGTGTTAAGAGAATATAAATATGAAGAAACATAGGCATAAAAAGCATTAAATTTGGGTTTCAATTTAAAAAATTTGCAGCTGTGGATATGGAATTTTGCTAAAATTAATATTAAATTTATAATAAAAACTTTATTCTTTGGAGTGTTTAAACAGAAAAAGCCGCATAAAATAGTTCTAAAGTTAAATGATACATCTAATTCCAATTTTCTTTAAAGGAGTAAAAAAAATATCTTTCCAAAATATTTGAGTATAAGAACAGTCCCAAAAAAGATGAATAATAGTTTCCTCAGAATTGTGATAAAATGAACATAGAGGATCTACATTAGGGTGATATTTCAAAATTTTACTATTAACAGGATAACATCTATGTAGAATCTTTAGAGACACTTCTCAAATTTTATTTGTTATTAAATATATTTTCTGAAATAACCAAACATTTTTCCAACAAATATCAGTAAATAAATTGTCCCAAAAAAAGTAGAAGCTGGTTTGCTTATATGATCCCTAATTATGAGTTCTCTAATGCATTTGTTATTAGTCTTACTACTTAAAAATGGGTCAGAGTCACCAATGAATAATTGTTCTGTTAAGTAATCAGTATGGTGTTGAACAGAGGACGACAGTAACATTTTCACCACAGAAGGAATGGCATCAAAAACGATTGCAAATTCTCTAGGCAGTACAGGAAAATCATATGTGGTTAGAAATTCATCGTAGTCAGTGTAGCTTAGCCTAGCACAGAATGTCAGCCATGACGAGGAACGGTGGGCGGGACTTCCTTCAGATGTCCACTCACTGTGGGCCATATTCATATTTCATATCACGTGGTTTCCACGAGACTCGTCCTGTGGGCCGACCTCTGACGTAGCATGTTGACGCCGTTGCGGGTTTCACTTCTCTACAGGTTCCTGTCTTAAAGAATGAAATCTAGCTTTTGTTCAAAATGTCTAACCTCCTCAAAGTCACAAGCAATTTCTGATGATGATTTACAATGAAAATAGCACAATGCAAATATTGTTGTTTTTTTAGCTTATAATTGCCTTTCTATGTTTGTTATTAATCGTTCTGCATGTTTTGCATAAAAGCTGCAAAGTTGTGAGCTCAGTTGCTGTGTTTAGCATAGTGTAGTTACAACCACCATGCAAAACCAAGGACATAAGAAATGAGCTAAATATGACTAAGTTAAATGTGAAAGAGTGACAACAACAGGATGTTTGGGTCGAATTTTAAGTGAAGGGATTTGTAACAGTTATTATGTCTTGGCTTGAACCTTTTTGCATTTTGTGTGACCAAACAAAAATTTTTGTACATATCTATTATTGGAGTTCAAATAGGTAAACGGCTCAGAGTCAGGTTTATTCAAGTCCTAAAGGCCAAATAATATTACAGCAAATGCATATAAAAAAAATATATCAAAGTTAAGGTTCAAAATGAAAATTAGGAAAGTGTGGTAGTAATTTGTATTGAGCCCCCCTGAGTCAGTACTTTGTAGAACCACATATGGTGAAATGGATGTTGGTTCATGCCTCTCCCACCTTTGCACATCAAAAGATTCTTTTGTCCATTATTCTTTGCAGAATAACAGTCAAACTGGATGGACTGGACTTTTCACTTCACAATTATGCAGTTCGAGATGTTTGTAGTGGTCTGTTACATAAAATCCTGATAAACTATTGAGGTTTGTGTTCATAATGTGCTAAAGTGCAGTAAAGGTAAGAGGGTGTAAATATTTTTTTTGCATTTACAAGGCACCATCTGCTCTGACTCTGCTGCTAATTCTCCTACCTACACTATATCTCTCAGCCGCACCGCTAATAGTTTTTTTTTCTTTCCTACACTTTGATAAAGTCAGCAGATATTTTATACTGATGCCACCCTGTTGATTTTCCCTCCACAGGAAAGAATCATAACTCTGAAGAAACAGTCGTCTCAGATCACTTTACAGGCTCAGCAAGAGAAAGAAAACTTCCAGAGAGAGAAGAACAACTTGCTTGTCATGCTTCAAAAGGTAAAGAAAAAACAACCTCTGCATGCGGACAACGTAAACACTTCATTTTAATGAAATAAAGACTACGTGGCATCTGCAGGAGAGAGACAAGCTGCTGTCTTTGGAAGGAAAGTACGTGGAGTTGTCTGAGGGCCAAACTTTGACCAACAACCCTGTTGCCATCAAAGAGGTAGGAGCCGGTTCCAGTAACGCTGCAGCACTTTCAGGATAATTTCCTGTTTTGTGATTGCTCTGATTTGTGTGATCGCTGCAGCACTTGAACTCCCTGAAGGAGAGGAGAAGAAGTAGCAAAGAAAGCTCTTCCCATCCTGTCGAAAGCATTCCTCATAAGAGAGGCCAGCAGCTCCTCGGCTCCTACGGCAGATCTCTGGGACGCACGCTTCCTCCCAAGGTCTGATTTGCTATCTAAACCAATCCAAAAAAAATACATAAAGGTGTAACAAGTTAAATAGAGTGAGTAGAGAATGTTAAAAGGTGATATTCTTTTAACATCACAAGTTAAAGTTGACTCCAGTACACGTGAGTGAAGAGTCAAATGCAAAATGACATTGATAATTCAGATTCTAGACTTTAGAGGAGAGGGTTTTATAGCCTTATCGTTTTTAGCCAGACTCCCTTGAGACGGATCCACCCAAAGCAGGAATTCTCACTTTCACTCTTGCTTGCGACGTCCATTGAGACCAGCAGAACGTCCAGGAGTTGGGCTCCAATGTGTGAACCTAAACGTGTTGTGTGCTTTCGCATTGTTCCTCAGGCACATCTGCCTTTATCCCAAAGCTCCAGCTGTGGCAGTGTCATTCCACAAGGCTTCAGCTTCTCCCCCCGGGAAGTGAACGCCCGTCGGCTGCCCAAGGGTGAGTCAGAGTGACACAAATGCATCTTGTTCCAAATAAATCCTAGCAATAGTTGTAGTCAGTTATATTCCCTACGTGTGACTGGATTCAGAGTTTTGGGATCACAGAATGGTTATTCTCCTTGAAATAGTCTGGTTTTTAGCATGTTACAACTACAAACCTTGCAATTTTTTATTAGACTTTTTTTACACGATGAAATGTTGTGCATCATATTTTTTGTGAATAGAAAATGATGAAGGTGTTTATAAACATAATCCTGAAAATGCAAAATGCAGGCTAGTCCTGGATGAAATGTCCTCAGCGACTGCAGATGCACAGGTTTTCAGATTTGTAAAAAAATGTATATAAATAAATAACGGACGGCTTTCTCTCTGACGTAAAAACAACATACAAACAGGCATAGATATTTTTCCTGTTTTAGCTGTAGTTGCCATCTGCTGCCAGGGCTTCATTGCCATGTCCGTGTTTCAGCAGGAAACAGCCACACTCACATGAACGACGACAGACAGAGGCAGAGTGACTTTTGCAGCAGGATGGTCTCTGAGCCCAACGTGTTCTTGGACTCCTTCTCGTACCCGGACAACAGCCAGGCATCGGACACCGTCAGTGTGGACAGTTCGGACAGCCTCGAGACCAGCTTCTCTGCATGTTCACCGGACAACATCTCCAGGTTAGAGCGGAGCCGCTGCGGTGGAAGATGGGAGCTCTCTTACGTCAATTTTAACTAAAGAACCAATAGGAGAGTCGTTGTAATTGATCAAAAAGATGTATAGAGAGCGAGAAGTTCACCAAGTGAGGCTTTGCGAGGGTTTTATTGCAGTGTTTGAAAGAAGAAGGAGAAATTCTCTTGCTGGATGAAAGCTAAAGGCTAATTAGAGAGGATTTGAACTTTATGAAGGAGCATAAAATAAATAATAAAGCAGAGAGAGAATAAGAAACTCGAGAAAGATGGTTATTTATGTGAATTCAGTCGCTTTAGTGACATTCTTTCCTTTACCAAAGATTGTGAAAGCAAAAAAACCCAAGGGATTTGAAGCTACAGTTAAGCACGACATTATTAATTTATGTTAGACATGAGGGAGGTGTCTCTCAAAGGATAATAAGGCAACATAAAAGGAATGTTAGGGAAACATTGTTTTATTTAGATTTAAAAGAAAATAAAACTAATAGATTGAGTAGGCAATAATGAAATAAACATTTATGATAGCCGATGCCCAATGATCAATGGAAAAATCTGTTTTTTTTGGAGAAATTCTGTTTCTTTTGTGTTGATCTGCACGTTTCTTCTCCAAGTGCCAGCACTTCCAACATGGCAAAGATTGAGGAAATGGAGCGTTTACTCCGAGAGGCCCAGGCTGAGAAGCTGAGACTCCTGGAGCACAGGGTAAACCGCCCGACCCGAATCGAAAAGCGGCGTCCACCTGCGAAAAAGCATGCGATTTATTTTCCAGCCGGGTTGTGCAGGAGCGGGAGATGGAGATGCGTAGGCAGGCCCTGGAGGAGGAGAGGCGGAGGAGAGAGGAGCTGGAGAAACGTCTGCAGGAGGAAACGAGCAGGAGACAGAAACTTGTGGAAAGAGAAGTGAAGCTCAGGGAAAAACAGAGATCGCAGGTGATTCTCATTCTCGACGTAGATACGTCGCAAAAGGGATCCGATTAATAGTTCAAGGAACTTTCTCTGTAGTCTCGGCTGCTGACTCGCTACCTCCCCGTGAGAAAAGATGACTTTGACCTTCATGGCCACATCGAAGCAGCCGGACACAACCCAGACGCCTGCTTCCACCTGGCCATCACCGACAAAACCTGCCGAGGATTCCTGGTCAAAATGGGCGGGAAGATCAAGACGTGGAAGAAACGCTGGTTTGTCTTCGACCAGAATCGGAGGACGCTCACATATTACGCAGGTAAGAACCTCGGTGTCTAAGGTGAAACTCTGAAGACCCAAAGCTTTCATCATGCTTCTGTTCATTTGCTCTGCTGCAGACAAACACGAGAACAAGATGAAGGGAGTCATTTACTTCCAGGCCATTGAGGAGGTTTACTACGATCACTTAAAGAATGCACACAAGGTGTGTGAGCAAATGTGCATGAGGGCCAAAATCCAGCAAATAAATAGATTTGTTAAAGAACATTTCTTTTGCATGTGTAAAATATCGAGCTAATTTTAAAAAATAGATAAAACTGGATCTATATCAATTAAATGTGTCTAAAGTTGATGAGGTGCATATTTAAATATTTGAATTGAACACATGTGATGATCATAATTATTATTTTTTATTGCTTTGTGCCACAATTGGCACAGTTGGATTATTTAAATCATCAGTGTGGCTCAATAAGGAGACCTTTGCATCTGATTGGTCAAACTCAGACCAATCACCTTGACTGTTCCTGTCAAGGTTAGCAGTGGTTTTGCTTCTCACCCACCATATTTAGGTCAAATTTTTATAATTCTCTTTTAAAAAGTGTTTAAATTATTAAAATTAAAAATAAAACCATTATGTTGCAAAACCTATTGGGTCTCCCTCATACAATTTTGTCTAAGTGTTTTAATTAATGATTTATACATGCAGTTATTTGACTAGATAATTAATTCATTGACCATGGATGAGAAATATATGTATTTAATGTTTTTATTTCCTTTTTTTTAATAAATTACCAGTAACTGATTTATTTGTTGGAAAGCGATGCCTCGGTACTTCCCGTCAGGTCCCATTTCCTTGAACTATCTCACATCTGTTTGTCCTCTTCTTTTCTCACTTCTATCCCTTCCTCCTCCTCCCTCCACATATTCCCGAAACCCCACCCACCACCACCCACCAGAGCCCCAATCCTTCTCTGACTTTCAGTGTGAAGACCCACGATCGCGTCTACTACATGGTGGCTCCGTCTCCTGAGGCCATGCGTATCTGGATGGACGTTATCGTGACGGGCGCTGAAGGACACATGCACTTCATGGTGTAGCTCACCCGCTTTCACTTTTATTTTCTTTGCCATTGGGTTAAGCAGGTTTCTGTCCTCTGCACATGCCAGAATAATGGCAAACACGTGTGGATCAGAGAGGGATTTTAACTAAACACTTTCTGTGTTTATGATCACAGAAATTTACAAATGAACAGAAAGAAATCTGCTCGCATGTGCAGGCTTCATGATGCAGTTGTGTATAAAAGACAGAAAGTGTTTGGTCTCAGAAGTAAGCTATGTGGGCTGTTTTAATCCAGTTTATGTGTTGTGAGAAGCTGAAGTATCTCACAGCAGATATTTTCTTTTTTTTTCTCAATCAGGGAATCTTCTAAAAATGACGGAACCTAACATATGCTCTGATGGGTTGGTCCCAGAACAAATTAGTTTCCTATTAAAAAAGGTATTTTATCAACATTGGATGATTTTAATGAATACAGGTTTTTGCATTCAATGTTTTTGCATAAAAGTTGTAAACCATCCCTATTTTCACATCACTTTCTAAGATAATCCTCAACATATTTCAGTTTTCCAGGCTTTCTGAAAATTCCTTTAAAGCTTTATTTTGTACATTATGTAGAAAATACATTTCCAGCAAATAAATAGTGTCCAAAAGTTGTGTTTTTAACAAACAGTAAACATGCAACAACATAGTATGTCATCTGTTGTATGAAAAGGTTCCAGCTGGTAGCTTGTTAAAGTGTAATATTTTCCATTTATTTGTTTGCTCAAGTGTTTTGACTTTCTTATCTTTTAGAGATTCAGGTAAAAATAAAAGGAAAAAAAGTTGAACAGTGCTTCCAACAGGCTGCTAAAGATCTGATTTAAATTAAATCCGTTCTATCTGAAAAGTTTTCTGTTGTGCCTTAAACACAAAGCACCTAAAAGAAATTCACCCAATTTTATTTAGGTGGAAAAAAATGTAGGATTTTTCACCTAAATTTTACGGCTTTGAAAGTCTTTCCTTTTGTGGTTTAGTAAAGAAACAAACTAAAAACACTATTTTAAACAGGGAAGAAAATAATCCTCCATGCCAGTTTTAAATGTTACACAAAAGGCTTACATTGAATACTTACTGGAGGGTGAACATAAATACACACCGCTCTTTTCAGATTGTTTCTCGTGAGACAACTTAAACAGCATGTTGCATTTTTCTTCCACTTCACAGTTGTGTTTGTGAATTCTGACAAAATGACTAGAAATTTGTGTTTGTAATGTGACGAAATCTGAAAAAGTTCAAGGTATGAATCCTTTTTATAGGTATTGCATATAAAGAAAGGAGGAGACACCAAAGACCTTTGCACAACACAGCACTTTTCTACTTCTGATGGTACTTTTCAGTGTTTCTACATCACAACCAGACTCATGGGCATCTTATCTGCAGATCCACTCTCTCTGAGAGGTCACAAAACAGACCTTCTGTTCAGCTCAAGATTATGAATCAGGAGTTTTTTATTACGTGTTTCAACTGCTGCTTTCAGACGACCAACATAAGCTGACCTTGTCTGCTTACCTTATGACAGGATTGAATGTCCACTATTGTTTTTTATTCTTTTGCACCTCTGTCATTACCAAAGAAGCATTTTTTTCTCTTATTCACAGAAATTGTAATAATGAAAAAAAGAGATGATAAGGAATTATTTACAAATGCTGACTAGACATGAAGCGGCCACAGTCACGGTAGCGCTTGGTTTTATGCTGTTCAGCTAGCTCCCTCTGTCTGCAGCATGACGAGGCCATGTTGTGCAGCAGTGATGCTGGATGTTCCTGCGTCACCCGTGTTATTAACACTAATGCATTTCACTGCGTTTCACCAGCAGAGGTCCTCAGCGCAGAGTGATTGCACAAGAATGACGTAATGCTGTGCCTTGAAAGCCCAGAGTCATTTATATTAAAGAACATATGCTTTATCATCAGTATTTCTTTATGCCATATAAGCAGTTATGATCACATGTACACCATGTTTAAGGATAGTTTTTGCGTAGTTTTTTTTTTTTTTTCCATTTTTGTGTATTCATAAACGGATTGCCACAGTGAGAAATGCTTGACCAGCTGATGGTTAACAGACTGCAGGGTTCGCTGTTTATCCTGTGCTGATTAAGTGTTAATTAACTCATGCAGAGGGCAGATCTATTCATTATCTGTCACTTTAACATCTCATTCTTATCCAAGCCTTGAAAAACAACAAACTATAGCATTCATATATTTTGTTATTATTTTTGTATTGTGTATATAAACACATTGCAATTGTAGCTAATGCAATAATTCAGGTTTTTATAATCAACTTGTGTCACGAATAAATACTTCTGACCACAAAGATTTGATGTTTTTATTTCGCTTTTGACTATAGTACATTTTAGCAAATAGCCAGAGTAATTTTTTTCATTAAACTGAAGCATATATCAGTTTAGTGACCTATTTTTGTAAATATTTATATGTGAGAAACAACAATCAGTAGTTCTGTCGTGCACTTTTATGTGTATCAAGTTCTTCTTTAGAGACTTTATCTGACTGTCATTGACTCATTTTACTATAATACACAGCTCGAACTATTTTAAAAATACATTCAAATGAAATATAGCATTTACAAACAATACAAAATAAATTACTTAAGAAATTACCTAAGTAATATACATTACAATTTGCATAGTAACTATAATATATGATCAATAAAATAAAAACCAATTCATATAGATATTACGTTTGTTTTGCAGCATTAAACCAATATCTTTTAAATTAAGGTATTCTGTAAAGTAATACATATTTAAAAAAAAAGTTAAATGACAATTAAAAAGTTAATCAGTTTAACTTTTCTTTTCATTCCATCACTGTAAGTAGACAATGTGCTCATTAGGGTACTCATGTTTTGAACTCCTCCCTCCATAATTTGCGGCCTTTCAATTGGTTGACCTAGTGGGGTTGTCATGGAAACGCAGTCTGAAGCATGCTAAATTAAGTCCTAAAGAAGCATGTAGACCCTCCAGAGGCAGAAACAGACACAAACACATCCAGACCAGAGAAAACCCGTGTGCCCCCAGAGCATTTTTCAGTGCTTTAATTTGTGTAACATATTTAGGGCAAAGGGGTTGGCCTTTAAAGATAGCATGAATGTGGCTAGGCAAACTCACTCCTGAAAATACAGTGAGTGGAGCATAGCAGTTTTCAGGATCTGTGGTTATGGTGCATGGAAGGATGTCACATTATAACTTACAGGCATGAAGGCCACATTACGGCAGAATCATGTGAACGAATCCTGACAAAAGGCAGCATTCACTGAATGTCTGTTTTCCTGCAGGAGTCACACCAACAGTCATTTAGATAAAACAAAGTGGTGATATAATTCGCCACAACATTCCCATACAGTAAGTCCTTATTACCTGTTCGGATTCCTGTGCAAAACACATGAATCATCGCACATCTGCTATCGGTTTGTTTTTAAAAACCCTGTAATCCTGAAACACAGGTGTTACCTGGAAGCTGCAGAGCGTGTTGCAGCAGAGCCTGCAGGTAGAGCCGTTCTTTGTCTGGGGGAGATGCAGGCTGTACCGGCGCCTGATGTGGAGAAGTCCTCGTGTTCCTCTCAGACCGATGGCGGGCCTTCTATTCTCAGCTCGCAGCCTTTGGCTTTATGAAGCAAACAGAGGTCTTCTTGTAAATGTAGGAAACATTTAACCTTTGATTTTTTGGGGGGGGGTTTTGCTTTTTATTATTTTGTTTTTACATCAAAGGTTTTCAAATATCGCCCCATGACTAGATTCAGGTCCCGTATTTAAAATGATAGTTCAGGGGGTAAGATTATGTCAACAGGTTCATATTTTACCTGAAGGAGATAACTAGTTTCCTTTTGTACAAATCCAGATTAGATGGGTTGAGGCTGAAACTGACAGTGGAAATAGGAGGAAATAAGACCAAAGCACATTTCTATGGTATAAATGCAACTCTGATCTCAAGTCAGTGAATATTTTCACAGGAAGTGATGGAAGGAGACGTTGCACCATCTATGATTTTCCTCTGTGAATCATGCAGTGAGAATGAAACAGCTAAAGGATTTACAAGAAGTTGTTTGCTGTGATAGTAAAGCAGTTTACAAACAATTTTAAAAAAATCTCCAGTTAAACTTTTACAATGTTTCAATATTCTTATACTAGTTTGTTTTGTTAGACAGTTACCTCAACCATAATGTTTAACATGATAATTTAAAAAAATAAAAACATGTAGGAAGCTTACTTCCCACCGCTCTCCTCTCCAGCACTATTTACCTTGTACATAACCATCAGCTTTTACGCAAACCATCTCATGTAAGCACAAGGACGGCTTAGAAATGTACAAAGTAGAATTTGCATAAGGTGTCATATCTTTTTAGAGATCACTGCCTACTGCATGTGTATGAAAAGTAGTACATCTATCTCTACTTCTGACTGTCCGTATTACATTAAACACTCTGTATTTGTGAACATGCAATCCCTCTTGTTTTCTGTCTTGCTACAATAGCGTTCTCTTTCTGAGTTTGGCTTCACTCCCAGATCAGGCTCCAGTGACAAACTAAACGCACCGTCGTACAAAATAACACTAAGAGAGTTATCCACAGAAACCTCCTTTATAAATCCTGATCTTTTCCTTTAGTGGGGGCAGCTTTGGGGCCGGTCAGACCACTTACTCTTGCCTTTTTGGAAATTTCTGAATAATTGCATGCTCCTTCCTAGCTGTAATGAAATTAAAATCTTATCTAAAGCAGAAGAGTTATTCAGCAAATCCATTTTCTTCCAAGAATAGCATTGACACACATTCCCAAGCCCCTTTTTGCTGATAATAAGGTATGCATGTTAAGTGCTTTTTCCCTTGCAGCTGATTGGCTGATCCGAGCTGACATTCACAGGCTCGCTATTCAGGTCAGTGAGCTTGGAGTGCGAACGATGTTGGAGCGATGCTCCTGTGGGGGTAATCCGGGTGAGTAACAGAGAGGCAGGAAAATGGGCTAATTCCTGTTCCGCTCTAAGGCTGCGCAAAGGACAGGATACAACGGATCACCGATATTGTTTTATTGATTAAATAAGAAACAGAACAACACAGACGCTTCTCTACACAGAGATATTGTTCTCATCTGAGAATAACTGAGTTTAAAGTAGACATGTGCCAGTGCTATGAGCTGGAGATCTCATCTCACCACTCCCTCTGTCTCAAACGTCCACGTCGCCATTCACAATGGCCGCATAATGTCCGTTTCTCTGGAAAGAGCGATTTCCGCTCACGGCCACAACAGCAGTTCACAGTAAGATCTTATAATGTTACATATGAGCAGGCAGACTGTACAGTCCAATGTCTTGTGCAAAAATAATGGCACATTTTTTTCTTTGCTACATCAATCTGTAAAGAGATGTGGAATGTGAGTTTCATTGTTGCAATCATCTTATACTGATCTGACATAAAGTAAACACAAAAAAGTAGAAGGAGCTGGTAGCTGGAAGGAGAGTCAAAAAGAATAAAAAGCACAGAAGGTTCCTACAAAAAGTGGGAGTAACAAAAGTTAAAAGCAGTGTAGAAAAGACTGAAGAAAATCTGAGTCTGTAGGAAAAGCACCCTTGAGAAAGGCACTCGCCCTGTTTGTGTGTCTGTGACCCCCACATGTCCTTTCCTCTAGATGTCCAGGTGTGACCACTGAGCGCGTGTCCGACTAGCTCAGCACCAAAGATCCAGATTGTTGCTCCAGCTCCCCGCAGAGATCTTCACTTGTGCTTGAATGCTGTCTGACCCATTTCTTTGATACTTCTTGGTGTGTTAAAGTAAAGAGTTACAGTATTGAAATGTGGATTGAAAATGATGATTTACATTATTAATCGTTTCCGTCCAGTGTGTGTGTGTGGTTTCTTTTTTTTACTTTCTTATCTGCGTGCTGCTTCCTGTAGTTGCAGGTTTATTGCCAGCCCTGCGGACAGGCACCTTGGACACAGGGATCTTTGTCCGAGGAGGCTCTTTCGTCTGAGAGACCTGTGATGCAGTGTGAGACCCGCTGCCGTGCTTCAGAGGGATTTTTGAGTCACGCGCTGAACTTGTAGGAACTTTTGCTTGCTGAGGCTGCTGATGCTCCTCCTGGAGTTGTTTTGAGATTAGCCCGATTGCCTCTGGTGAGCTGATTTTATCTTTCCCCCCTGCATTATGTGAGTTGAAATAGTGTTTCTCTTCTAGCACAGGTGAAGTGAGGTCCTTGCTTGGTTCGTCATGCTGGTTTTCCCGAACAGGCTGCCTGCTGACTTTTCCTCCACCAACCACGGGTATTTTACTTAAACCCATTGCTTTTGACTGTGGCGTCGTCTTCTCTTTGGGGGGAAGCTCGTGGTGCTGTTCTTTTGTTTTTGACGGCACACCTTGGTTCCTCTGTCCCCCTGCTCCTTCCAGACTATCAGTCGATGCCTGCACAGAACCCCTAACCTTAGCAGAGGACAGTGTATCTATCTGACACGACACAGGGGGAGGAGGACAAGAAGCAAGTTTGAGCTCAGGAGTTTTAGTCTGGGAAACAGGGGCAGGTGTGGCTTTCGGTGGAGAAACAGGGAAAGATTGAGGGTGGGGGGCGTCTACAGATGATACCACAGGGGTTTGAGATCCAGAAAATTTGGATGTGGCAGGTGCAGGAGGGGTTTTAGATACAAAAGTTGGGATTTCATCAGAGGAAGTAGCAACTTTAGACAAAGACTCCTGCATGTTCACATGAGCAGATAGACCTTTAGATACAGAAACTGGGATCTCAGCAGGAACTTTAACTAAAGAGTCCTGCGGTTTAGCTAGACCAGATGGATCCTTCGATACAGAAACTGGGACTTTAGGAGGGGCAGAGCAAACTTTGGGATGGGAAGTTTCAATGTGAGTTGGAGCAGAAAGTTCTTTCGACCCAGGAATTAATGTAACAGCAGGAGAAACTTTCATCTGACCCACGGCAGATGGAGTCAGTGATGATAATGAAGCAGCATGAGTGGGGGCAGCTGCTGTTGCAGGCTGAGCTGGGAGCATCTTATCTAAAGAAACTGATGTTATGGAGGCTTTGGTCGTGGGAGGAATTTGGCCTAACGAAGCTGAAGACGGAGCTGGGACAGACACAGTGCTGGGCTGGGTTTTAATTGTAGCAGTGGAGGTTGAATAAGGACCAGGATCAGAAACTGTTTTATTAAGGTCCAGATGGTTAGGAGCCAGGGTGGACTTGGATGTCGAGCCAGAAGTTGTGGTTAATGTAGAGGCGGATGTGATATGCGAGGAAAGGATTGGCGCGGAAGATGAGGATGTAGTTGCAATTGTACAGGTTGCCGATAACGTGAGGGGGGTGATGGATGTTCCCACCACTAAACTTTGAGGGGGTTTGAAAAAAGTGGACTTGTCCTCGTTAAAACTACTACTGGAGGGAGGTTGGGTGACATAGACGGGAGGACTGTGAGGTACTGGGACAGTTTTAGATGATACAGACACACGATCAGGTTTACTTACAGATGCAGAATTTTGAGGAGCCTGCGCAATCTCTGGAGCCAGTTTGTCAGCTGTACTGGTCAAACTTGGACTGAATGAGAAAGGTTTGCCTACAGGGGCTGATGCATATGGAGGAGGTGCGGTTGTGGTAGAGATGGAGCTCGTCGTGGACTGAATCGTCTTGGAAGCGGAAGACGTCACGGATGTAGAGGGAACAGTTGAGGACTTTGCTGAAGTGGGAGCAGGGGATTGTTTACCTTGCGTGCTGGCAGGAGCACAGTCAGAACTCAGTTCCACCGAGTGAGAACTCAAAGATGAAGAAGAGACGGCTACGGACGAGGCTTTTACAGTCGCCGCACTGCTGACTGTTGAGGAGGTTGTAGGAGAGGAGGAGAGGGTAGATTTGAAGAAAGGAGATGTAGACGATGGAGGGATGTCAGCACTGAGGGCACTGCTAACTTTACCCCACTCTGCTTCCACATCAGCCATGATGTCTCCACCCCCTGAGATTGAGTCAAAGGTCAGGAGAGAGGAGATATCTGCCAGCAGGGAGCTCAGGCTGTTATCACCTGGTACCAGTGGGGGTTCGGGGGTAAGCAACGGGGACACGGGCTCGTATGTCGTACTCACGTTCTCGGCAGATGTCACCTGGGTAGCCGAGGTCTTTGTCGGGGTCATGACTGAGCTCTGGACAGGTCCTGTGCTCTCGGTTTCAGGGCTGTCCAGAGCACGAGGCTGGCATTTGGGTGTGAGTGTCATGTCCTCTTTTATGATTTCCACGCTGTTAGTGCGAGAAGACTGGAGAAGTGGGCTTGGAGGGGTTTCCTCTTTGTCCTCCTTATCCTTCGATCGGAGCTTGACGTTACTGAAGAGGCCCTTCAGACCACGACGTTGCCGAGCCACAGGCTGCGCCACCGTGTGCACTCTTCGGTCCCCCACTCCCCTTTTCCCACCCCT
This sequence comes from Micropoecilia bifurca, assembly GCA_903067075.1. Classification (NCBI taxonomy): domain Eukaryota; kingdom Metazoa; phylum Chordata; class Actinopteri; order Cyprinodontiformes; family Poeciliidae; genus Micropoecilia; species Micropoecilia bifurca. Next base: position 48,965 of record CAEGAF010182981.1, read on the forward strand.
CAGCAGCGAGAGGAAACCAAGGGACTTGGCCGAGCTGCCTGAAGAGATGGAGGTGCGAGCGGGAGCAATAGCCAGAACGCCATCTTCACCGAGTGCTTCCTCCTCAGGCTGCTCCCCATCTTCTTGTTTCACGTCTTTTCCATTTTCCTTATCTTGCTCCGGCTCTGAATCTTGAGCGGGAGTCTCGTATAATCCCTCTGAGGTTTTACTCCTGATAACAGGTGACTTGTTGTTTCCGTCTCCTTTGTTTCTGATGGAAAAAATGCTACCTGGTTTACGTTTTCCAAACAGTTTGAATCCTTTTCTGATTTTTCCAGAAGGCTGCGATTCATTAGGCGGCGGGTCCGTGTTTTCTGTCTGTACATCCATCTTCTCTGTAAATCTCTCCCCACCTATTTCTGTATCCTCTTGTCGCTTGGTGCAGTTATTATTCCAGAGCTTGTAGAATGAGCATTTATATCCAGCGCTTTATCTCCGTTTGTAGTCGACCACTATCTGCTGCTCTCACTGCGTTTCTTTATCAGCCTCCTGTATCCCCCCCTCCCTCTGTGGTTCCCATCCAACCCTTTCTCCTCTACTTCTCCCTCCAAAGCACCTCCCCTTTGGTTTGCTCTTTTTTTTTGTCTGGCTGCTCTCCCTGGCTGCCATGGCAACTGAGGAGCTCAGCAGCTTTCGTCACCAATGTGGAGCCAGGGGCTGTCATCAGCTCGGTCTGAACACAGCCTTCTCTTTTTCTCTGTCTGATGACTGTGTTTACATAAACAGCAAAGACAAATGCTCCATTAATAGACTCAGAATAGGACTTCCGAACAACCTGACTATATATATAAAAAAAAACTCTCAGGCAAATTATTGCAAATTACCTAAGTGTCAATGAAAAAGCTGTAAATAGTCAAAGTCTTACACATATTCACTTTTTTCACCTGCATCATACATAATCATACTCAGAAAAAAAAGAAAAATTAAATCAAATGTACATTTGTTAAATGCAGAAATATTTAATCTACAAAAAGCTATCTTTACAATTACTTAAAATGGGGAAATAGTTTGCATTTGACCTACTGTAAGTTTCATGTAAGTCCATTGACTGTACATGTTGGCATAACTGGCATAACATGTTGGCATAATAAAGGCATAACTGAACTAAACCCAGATTTTTATATAACTTTCAAATTATTAAAACAAAGGGGCAAACAGAATAAAATAAAAAATATATATTTTGATTTTAAAATGGATATTTACTGGAGGAAATGAAATAAACTAGATTTTAACAAAAGGTTTCGAGGTCAAACTCATGCGACCTCTTGTGGTTGCATTGGGAACAACATGTGGCACAGATTTGCAAGTAAAGGCTCCAAAAATAAAGCTGCTGTCTCATCCACATGTTCTGCCGCGCCTTTATGAGCCTGTGTAAGTGGGTCAGCAGTCCTTGAACAAATCTGTCTGCCGTTTCTTTGCATGATACTGTATATGCTTGAGAGCAGAACGTACGTATATTTGTCAATTGAACTCAAATGTTAGTTTATTCCAAAAAGTGGAACTCGAATTTCACACAATCATCACAGTGATATGTTTCTAGTATTTTTCCTCAGATGATTATGGCTTACTGAAAATAAACCACTAAAAAAATAGTCTTGCTATAATACTCAAAAGTCATGGCCTTCAATAGGGAAGACAATTGAATTGATACGTGTCCAGTAAACAGTCCCTGACTGTCTTTACAGAACGAAAGCCATGAAAGGTCAATGATAAAGAAGCTGGCAGGTTTCAGAGTACATCAAAGTTAAGTTAGGAGAAAGGAAAAAGCATGGCAGAAATAGTTGTGGAAGCAATAATGATTATTGTAGCCTTGAGAGGAGGACATGCAAGAATGTGTCCACACAGTCATAAGCTGTGGATTGTGTTAAAACTTGAAGAGACACCACCCAAGATGTATCCAAGACCTGGCCTAAAACTGTTGCCTTAAAACCAGAGGCAAAATAACAGAAAAATATTGAAATATATCACTCTGATTTGATTCTATAAGAATTTCAAAATTTTGGAACTAAATCAGCCTTTTTATGATGCACCTGCAAATTGGGAGCTGTGGATGCAATGCAGCGAGTGAAACAGATGTGAGAAACGTTTAACTTTAATGAACAAACAAAATAAAAAACTAAAGTTTTTCAGTACATTTCCCACTTTGATACAAAATTAGTTGCCATTTTAGATCACACCTCATAGTCACATTTTCTTACTGACGCAGAGACTCGGGCACATAACTAAATATAAATACATTTTGGATAAGTAATCTTTATTCAAATGTAAACCTAAACGTCGTCCGTTTATGAACTTCAAATAAAGACCTCAATAATTATTAACAATTATCTGAGAAATTTACATAAGAAGGAATAAGGCAAAAGAATCCAGTAGATGAATGAGATTGGCCAAAAATACGTTTCCCCTGAACCTTAAAGGGTGTTTTTGACATGAGTGAGATGGCTTTTTGCCCTGGGCAGCATGTCCTGGGGGAGGCAACATTCACCAAGAAGTCATAAAGTGAGCTGCCCACAAAACAAGTTATGCTTTGCATAAGAACTTTGTGAAGATATAAGGCTGAGGTTGATTAGTAACTAAATGCCACAGTGTGTTTTTTCAACAATATGACCCAAATGTAATCATGTCTAGCTGAAAATCTGAAATGTACTCAAATCCAACTGAGGCATCTAAAAAATTCTATTTAAGTTCGAAACTAAATAAAAAAACAAAATTTTTAGTTGGTCTGATAAATTAGTGACTGAAAAGTTACTGTTTTTTTCAGAGTAGTGTATTGGGGTACTGTGTTAGTGTTTGGTTGTGGAGGGGCTCAAATATACTCAGAAGTAAACATTCCCCAATTAGCACAGTCGTCAAGAGTTTCTCCTGGGTCCATATATTGTAATTATGAAGAAAGAAACTTCCATCACCTTAATACAAAAATAACAAACTACAAAAAATTCACTTTGAAAAGTGCCCTGTAAGTTGTTTTTAAAATTACTTGATAAATAATAAGCACCATATCCTTAAAACATCATAAGGTAAAACATGTAAATATCTAATTTTCTAATTTATCCGCCTCCTATATTCATGTCAGACACAGATGCTGACGTTTCGTCTTCCTCTTTCAAACGTCGTGCTCCTCCAGAGCCTTCAGGGCCGCCTTGTCGTTCTGCTCATTGTCGTGCTCCTCAGAGGGAAGTGGGTCATACACTCTGCGGTACAAAGACCGGGTGAAGAGGCTGATGATGAACATCTCCATAATCAGTATCTGCTGACTCAACACTGCAGGGACCACACAGAAAAGTCACACAAAGAGAAAAAGACAAGTTGCAATGTTTCAGCTGAAGCCGCTGAAAAACATTTAGATGTTGTTTCTTACTGGCTCCGCGAGCATAAGAGGAGAGGGGAGGGGCGCAGGCGATTTGTCCGTTCAAGGAAAGGATGTTGATGATGGATGTCTGGAGCTGACTCAGGATAAGTATGAGCTGAAAGGAGCATAAATAATGGAATGGTTTAGATCAATATATGTATTAGAATAATCAAGTCAAATCCAGAAATGTTCCAGTGAAGAATCTGGGGAGAGCCTTAAGATTGTGTGCTTACAGACATTCTCCATCAAATCCAATGAGTTTGAGCTTTACAATGAAATTTAGCACCTGAAGTGCTTTAAGCACTAAATATTTTTGCAAATCCCAAAAAGGTTGTTGTTTATGGAACATACACTCAATCTTAACATAACCTTTTTTGGATTATCTTACAGAAACATGTCGGCATTGGAATCACATTTCATTCTTTACCAAAAACAACAAAAGTAAACATTTTAAAAACATTAAACCCACATTTATTTCCGACTTCATTACAAAATATGCATTGCATAAATCTGAAGAAGTGACTCACTTGGTACAGACCATACTTGGGAATAATTTTCAGACTGCGCATTAGGATTCTGGTGTTCATGAAGACGATACCAATAGGCCAAATGGAGATGACGAGGAGAACACCAACAAATGGGTTGATCCAAATCATTGCTGAATTTATTCTTAGCTAAAAAAAAAAAAAGAAAAAAAGAAATAAGATCCTTCAGTGTTCACTTGTTTCTTTTCTCTTTTTTTGTGTGTGAAGAGAATCAATTCAAACTCTTACATTAGTTACGTGGAAAGTGCCGTTCATCCAGAGAATAACAGAAAGGACAGAGAAAACTGTTTTTAGGATTGCATACTGCAAAGATCCCAGCTTCAACAGGAATAACATCCCCCTAAACAAATGCAATGCAAAGAAAAAACAAGATTATTGTTTACAGTAACGACATATTGCACAATACAGAAAGAATAGTCACTCTGAAAGAAACAAATAAGTAGAAAAATACTTAAATTAACAAAGGCTGGACATAAGAAGGAGCAAAGGGGGTAAAAGTAAGAGTACCGTGACACTGGGACTCGAGGTAAGCAGGCGCAGTAGCAACAGCAGGGTCCTGTGTTGATCCTGAAGGTTTTCCCAGAAAATCGCTGTAGAAAATCTCTCACACCTCCAAACTCCTCAATCAGCAGAGTCAGAACCTTGTACACCACAACTGCAAAATAGCTACAAAAAGAGTCAGTTTAGCAACTAATGCATAACTAAAGTCAGAATTGACTTGCTTTCTGCATCCAAGCAGCACACGAGGTCATGAAACTTCCCTCATTTAGCTTTTTCAAAGAAAACAAGCATTCATCAAATGCGTATAATTCATCAAATACGTCTTTTAATGAAGTGCTTAAGTGCTTAATGCAAGCAGATGGATACAGCCAAAGTTAAAAGTTGCATTTAGAGAAATGATTGGATATCTTCTGGTCATGGAAAAAATTACCTACTCATAAACCATCAAACCACAATAAATCTCTTGAAAAATAATCGTCTTCAACAACATAGCAGTTTCTGTCAACAAATCCTCTGCCATGTTTAAATTTAAAGACTTGTGCAAGAAAAAGTGGTTGAAATCTTGAGAGACAAAATCTGCTAAACACAAATATTGTTCAGTTTATGAAAAATAATTTAAAAAAACATTATTTTGTTATGTTAATTGTATGCAGTGGTTTTGATTCAAACTGAATCATCTGTTTTTTTTTTTTATAAGAGGCAAGAGAAACTTTTTGTTCTCCATGCAGGTTGAGCTTTGTCCTTTGAGTGTAATGGTTCATCAAGCAGTTAAAATTACACTCTGAACTCCAGGTGAAGTTTTGTGACTTTTATATTTATTGCTCTGCGGCCATTCACCCAAGGCAGTCTTCTGGCAACAAACACAGGGGCCAACCTTGGTATGCTACAGGAACAGATTGTATATGTTGCTGAAACTGCTCTCCTTCAACTGTTGTGTAAATGGTAAATGGACTGAACTTATATAGCAATTTTCCAGTCATTTTTGACCACTCAAACCACTTTACACTAGAGTCACATTCACCCATTCACACACACATTTATACATAGATTGGTAGGCAATTTGGGGTTAAGTACCTTGTCCAAAGGCACACTGACATGTGGCAGGAGGAAGCTGGAATTGAACCTACAACCTTCTGATCGCAAGACGACGACTCTACCCACCACAGTAACTTATAGTAAAATTTAGGCAGAAGGGATAGTGATAAATCTAGATCTTAACTCCTTTCTAAATTATGGATATGGTTAGTCAGTGTCATGTTGTAGAAATTTAATGAAAATAAGGAGAGTTGCGCTCTAACGTCCATCCAGTGGATCTGGGATCCATGTGGGAATGCAACAGGGTGAAAAGAGAGCTTCAAACTGGCTTGTCCACAAGCTACGGATTGGCTGATTTTGAAATCTTTGTGCTAATTTAGTGATTATGACTGTAAACATTAAGAAATGTAAACATTAAGTTTTGGGGGGTTTTATAACCTATTTGAGGCCCATCTGAGACTACCTGCCTTTCTTGATATGAGTTGTATTTAACTGACCCAAGTGGGCCCCATTACAAGAGTCCAATTTTGAACAAAGGTCCACTTGGCCTGAACGGTCTCATATGGGGCCTTCGTGACCATCCTGGGTCAAAGGAATGGAAAGAAAACACACCAGTTCGATGTCATGTCTGTGATCATAATGGCTCGGGGAACCCACATCCCACAGCAGGCCATGGTGGCGATGACCTGGGGCACAAAAAATATAGAAACACACACAAATATGTCACACACAATTCGCATTACATTAATGTGTTGTTTTTGTGTTCTGTTTTTCATGCTTCAGGTCAAAAAGTATCCGGTATTCAGTTATTGTATGTGTGTCCTTAATGCTTACTGGTGAAGCACCACTTATCCAGATAATGATTGTCTTCTTGGGATAGGGCACCTTTTTGTAAATGTACACACACTGCTCCAGGTACAGCAGCAGGGTAAGTAAGGACATGAAGGAGAGCATGGAATAGAGGCAAAGCCCAAACGTGTCTAACTCTGGTGTGGAAAAACAGAGAAACAAAAGAAGCAGAAGGAGATTGGATTATTTATCAGTAGACAGTAAATGGGTAAGATAAGTCAGTACTTTCAGAGTCAGAGACTAATAAAGGTCAACGTTCAGTGAAGACTTCATACCATTAGCTCAAACTGATTGATAAGAAAACATAATCAGCAAGCAGGATGTTATCATGTGGATCACTTACGCATTATCATGTCCAGAGCCAGTGGAGCCTCCAACCGTAGACACGCCGGATCAACAGTGACGTTCAAGTCTGCGTCCATGGTGGCCAGGTGATCTTCCTAAAAACTTCTGTTAAATGACTGCAGCTTGGAAGAATAAAACCAGCGGTAAAAAAAACAAACAAAAAAAAACTTAAGAGGCAATCCGCTGCTCCTTTCACATTGCAAGTAGATTCTGGTTTCAGAAACAACTTTGCCTTTTACACGTCAGGCATGTGCGATGAAGGAGGACGACCAACAGCTCGCAGGTTAGCGTAAAAACACCAGTTACCGTTGCTTGTTCATTCCCAGTCTTGAGTCATAGTAATTAGGGAAACATCAAGGACAAGGGTTTAGTGAATAGGGAGAGACAGAGCATTAAAAAGGAGGACTGGACTTTGAGTGGGTGTGTTAATTCCTCAGCTGAAAACATAAGAGGAGTATAAAGACATAAAAGCACTTTTCTCCAGCATTTTACAACTCGTGTTTATTACACCACAATAATTTGGAGTCACATTTTGTCCACATTTTTCAATACAAGATTAGGTTTAAATTAAGCATTCTTAAGTGTTCCAGTAAATATGAGTGACGGGATTGCAAAAGTGTTTAGAGAAACAAAACAAACTATAAAAACAAAACATTTTAGCCTTTTCCCATTACACTTGTAAGCACAGCAATAATGGGAGCTGATTATTGTAAAATATTGGATAATGTGTAAACTGTAACTCTACTTCCTATTTGCGGCTGTTGTACAAAGAACAGTATTGAGTGACACTGGGGTCATTCACCTGATCTGGCTGTTACGTTTGTCCTGTTAATAACTCTCCATGTGCCTTTTTCTGGAGAGTCAGTTAAACACACCTTGCCTGTGAGAATTGTGAATGCTTATATGTTTTAAATAAGTTATCGATTACATTTTTACTTAAAGTTAAGGTCCAGATTAAAAAGCTATCATGTTTTGCGTGAACCTGTGAGAAATTGTGACGCACCACTTTGGACAAATCACAATCAAGGGAAAACTTGCTGATGCCCAAACTATTACAATAGTCCAATGGTGATGCGACAAAGAAGTAATTATCTCAAAGTCATGGAAAAAGACACAAGGACCTGAGATTAAACCTTAGACCTTTAATTTTTTGTAATGGTGTGACTAAGATAGTTTTAACATCTCTACAAAACCATTAGCAGCCTGGTTTAGCTGGTGATTAAATTAAAGTTTGTGTGTAAAGAGTAGGGCAGTGATCCTGCAACAATATTTACCAAAGACAATGACATCCAAGGAAGTTGGGTAGTTGTGTGATGGGTTTCAGAAAATAAAGATGCAAAATTGTGTAAAAAGTGTGCCTGCTTTACTATACAGTTTTAGGTACTAGATATGCCTAACACAGGCTTAGTCCTTCATACCAATTGTATGTTAATTATAAGTAAAGGTTAAAACAACTTTGAGACCAGTGGACATCAACTAAACAACTAAAGTAGATTTAATATTTTTAAAAACAAATCATGAACTCCAGATAATTCACCTTTTGTCTCACTAGTACAATTTATAGACAGTTGCTTAAAAATGTATGTCCAGTCAGCCATTATAACACTTTTCAACCTCAACACAAAGCAATAAGAAAATAAACTCATAGTTTGTAATACAACAAAATATGTATATAGAATAAAATACTTGGAAAAAATGGCAAAGAACAATGTCAACCCCGAAAAAATTGAGCACAAGAAAAATACCAGTAAAAATTAAATGTGAAAATTAAGTCCATAAATTGGCATGATGATAAAAAATATATTACTTTTGATGAAAGCTAAATCCTGACACTGTTATCTTCAGATCTCCACATAATCAAACATAATTGAACATAAACCATCAGATGACGTGAATTCGGATGCAAGTTTAAGTAAACTTTCTAAAAAAAAAAAAGTTATTTTTAATTTTAGTCTCAAATCGCTCAAAAATCAATATCTTAACTGAAAATCAAAATCAAGTAAAATGTTACCTAGGTTGCCAGGTTGGTGAATTTCAATAAGGATTAAAAAAATCATCATCTGCCATAGTTCTCGTGCAAAGTCATAATGAAAGACAATTGAATACACCAATTTAAAAAATAAAGATAGTTTATCCGCTAGGCAATTCTTGCTCATCTTGGATCACAGAGGTCATGAAACGCACACAAAAAAAACTACTCAGTCACCTGAGTGAGGTGACTGAGAAGGAAGGGCAGTCACTTCATCTGACTGGGATGTCAATAACCTCAGCTGCGTCGCTGTGATAAAGATCTGAAGACGTCAGACTCTCACTATGAAGAACGACACCTTAAATGTGCTTTAATAAGATTTATTGTTACAAGTCCAAATATTGTCGCATCAATAGTTTGTGCAATAAAAAAGCAGTTATTTACAAATTTAAATACTTTAGCAGCTGAAGCAAACAAATTGTGCTTTAAATATTCAGTCAGTGAAGTTAGTCATAAACATCAGACGGCAGTCTACAAATCAATTATTAGTCAAAGCCCATAAGGAGCTGTGCATCATTAACACTAAAAGGAATGAACTCATGAAAAAAGTACCCGAAGGACAGAGTGGAATATAATTGTTTACACGCTCAAGGTATAAAAATCTTCCCTCATCTGTCCATACTGGTTTTGATTCAAGGACACCTTGAACCAAACGCTCCTAACCTTTCACCAAATTTAATTGTGCCTTAGTATTTCCCCCACGCATTTTGCTTTTAAATAAATAAACGTTGCACTATAAAAACATGAAAACAAACAGTGGAATAAGAAATTGTAGTCAAATCAATCACTTTGCAGCACGACGTGGTCATGCTGCTGAAATCATTCAAATGTTCCCGGTTTTGGCTCTTTGCATTTTCAACCAACATCATGAGTGCTTCTTCGATTTAGGAAGAAGAAAACGTATGAAATGTGTAAACAAGACAGGGTTTTAAATATTTCCAAACATATTGTAAACTAAAGTTTGAGACCATCCGACAGTTTACGACAGGCCCTGATAATATTTCACTCCGTGTTTGGAGTGAAACATTTATAACGCGTGGCAGACACAGATGACGTTAGAGTCTCTTATCTTTCAAAACTTGTAAATCAAATCATACTTTAGTGGCTCTACAAATAGATCCTGATTGAAGCCTTAGCGTTGAAACGTTTAGTTAATACTGAGAGAAGATGAATCTCTTGACGAAATCCGTGCTGGTTACTATGTGCAGGTAGTGAAAACGTACACTAGCTCTCAGAGATTTGTTTTAGATGAAACCATTAATAAAAAATAAAGTCTTTTAGCCGATACAAAGACCTCTCTACAAGCTTCAGACTGTTGCAGTCTACAAAGTTGCTGTAGAGTTCGTTGTCATGACAACAGTATTGTTTTTGGTGCCGCGGATGGTCCTGGAGGTATTGATGTTCCTCGTTTAAGGCAATGCCCCTGATATAAGTACAGAGGAGTGTGTGACCTGCAGGGGAGTGTGGCAGAATATAGGTTAACAAAGCAGGAGAACAAAACACCTTGAAATGCTAGAAAGTGTCAACCTGTACCTGTTAAGGCTCACTGTCCATTGTCACAGCAACCATCTGACCTCCATCTGAAACAAAAGTGTTAAAAAGCAGATATGTTCAGCTTTTTTGACCCATTTTTACAATCATAAATTCTCAGGATGATTACGGCAAAGCCATATGTTCTTGTGAACACTAATCATTTCACCATTAAAAATTTACATTTAGCATTTAATCTAAATTACAAAACAAAAACAGTGGCTTTATTTAATGGCTTTTAATTGTCCAAAAACTAAATGGATGTTGGTTACAAACTCCAAAAACAGTAATAATAGCAGTCCATTAATAATGTTTGTAGTCACCATAGCAGCTCATGTCATTTAATTTATTTAAATTGAGTTGTGTGGTCGTTCTACAATAATGTGAACAGCTAAGTTGATCAAAACAAACTAGAAAAACTTGAAACTAAAATAAAAAGAGAAAGATAGAAAAGTATGAAGCCTCACTTTTTACTCATCAGACAAAAATTAAATCAAAACAACAATTTTCTCCTCTGTTCTCAGATGTGGCCATTCATAAATCAGACATGTTTTGTCCAGCAGTGATGCAGAAAAACTAGGCCTTACATTTGTTGCTTTAAAACTAGAGTCCTGATAAAACCACATTAAAATTCAAACTTCTCCTCATGCATAAACATCAAGCTCCATCCTACATTGGAGATCTGATTGTTCAACATGTAACAGATGTAACAGAATTACAAATTATTTGTTTTGCAAATATGAAAGCAGGTGCAAAAAAGCGGCAGAGTGGAAGATCGACCTGTAGTTGAATAAAAAAACAAATGTAATAAAAAAAAACAAAAAAAGAGACACATACGAGTTTTCTCTTTGCTTTTGCCCTCTGCGTGAGGCTCATCATCAGCAACCATAGAAAGGTTGGTCTCTCCAGCAACAGGACTATGATTAAATTCAGAACAGAGATTAGAACAATTGTCAAAAGGAAAAAGATCAAAATCTGAACATCTGGGGGAAAAAAAATACAAACATTTTTCCGTTCTGTTGGAGAACGCTGTTCGCTTGTTCAGGATTTATGTGCACCAGTCTGGTGACAAAGGAATGTCCGTCTCCCTGACTGAGGAACATAAAAAAAGAGAGAAAATGCATTTTCAGTCAGGCAAAAAGTTTATTTCTGATCAGAAATAAGAAAGGTACATCTAAGAAAACATTAAAACAATGTACAGGGTTTCCCCCAGTGTATTATAAGCATGGCGACCCGCCATGCCTTGCTAGCCCCACCGCCAGGCTAAGCGTTGCGTGGTTCCAGCTGTTTGGGATTCCCCTCGGTAATTTCCCCTCAGAAGGCAGGTGGAGAATCCGCGCTTTCTGATTGGCTGCCTGTCACATTCAGCGTTAAGCTCCCAGTCGGGGAAAAGCACTTCTGCACATTTTTGTCTGGCAGGTTTTGATTGAAAGTCCTTTTTATTCAACAATAACTTTGTTACCAACATAGACATCTCCTAAGTTTCCACTAATATTTTTGATCTTGCGTATTATCTTCATTTGCCTCCACAAATTGTCTGAGCGACTCGAAAACATTACCTTTACTTACAATAAGAAACATGTTGATCAATTTAAAATTTTTACTGTAAACCTTAAGCAGCTGTGGAAGAACTTAATTTAAGCCCAAATGTGATGACACCAATCATTTTTTCTTCATTGTGTAACACTGTAATAGACTGACCTCGAGAAAACTGGAAAAATCCAGTACTTTGCCTCTTCTCCAAACACGTCAGCTATATTTCTTTTAATGCCAAGGGAGAAGCCATTTTTGTCTGGACCATTTGCAAAAATAGGAGCTCTGAAAGCCTCTGGAAAAAAAACACACACATATACATATATATTTAATTTTTTTTTTATTCAGTCAGCGATGGATATTTAAAGAAGGATCAAGAAGATGAATAAAAGCAAAGCACTGGTTTATATTTACCTACAGTGGTTCTGTTCTTCCCTACAAGCCACATGTGATAGCTATAAAGTGACACTATGCTAATGAAAAAGAGGGCCGCCACAAAAAACAGGAACAAGATGTGGAACTTGGCATGTGTGTCAGGGAGCTGTTTCTGAAACAGGAGAGGACAAAAAGAAAATTGTGTGAGAAACGTCACCTGTGCAACTTTTTAATGTTTCAAATTTCTCTAGTAATGTTTTTGAATCCCTAATATTATATCTTTAATAGAAACATTACTACACGATCCATCCACAGAAGAACAGCCCATCAGTTTGATAAACAACTTGTTGAGAAGTGAATTGCTAAACGGGTGTTTTTAGAGGAAGCTTCTCTACTCACCGTCCAGAATTTGATGAAATACTGCACAACAGTTGCACAAATAACAGCACAGTAGAGCGTAGCATAGGCCAAGAACAGAATGAAGAACTTGTAATTTGAGAACCCAACACAGTTATTCACCCTGAAAAAAACAAAATCAGTGACAAGTTGGAGAAAACCAGCAGCTTAGAATGGATTTTTTTATATAAATGTTTATTTTTCCACATTTATTAACATGCTTGAAAATTAAAATGTGGAAAAAAAAATTGTATGCATCTGTCGAATCAAAGCCTCACCAAGGGCAGTGATGGTCCATTTTCAGCACACACCTTGACAAATGAAAATATAAAAAAACAGAACAATGAGCATTGAAAAAAAAACAATCCAACTTAAATATTTCTTCTACTTATTAATCACAATAAGGATATATTAAAAAGTAATAAAAGAGGAGCAAAATAAAATATCACAGAAGGTTTGAAGTACACAATCAGCTGTTGAAACATATTTATCACCTCAATCTAACAAAATAAAAAACTTTTTCCAATAGGTTCATTTAGATCGAGGCTATTTTTTATTTTTTTTACATTATTTGATGTCAGATACCCAGGACCAAATTGTTGGAAAGTGTTTGCCGTATGTAGAACTATAACAAAAACATTTGACTAAATTATGTTTTGCAACTTTAACCATGCGTGAGAATGACAATATTTTGTTATTTACATATACAAAAAAGAAACAACAAAAATCAATTAGCAACATGTGTTGATTCACAAATTTGAATTTGTAAATTGATTTCTTCTTAAATTACAAAAATATGAGTTTCTTCAAGATGAGTCCATTACAATTAAGTTCAAAGTGTAATTTTCCTAATTAGGTTGGAGAATCTCAAACTCAAACACAAATATTGATACACAGTCCTGTTAAAGGTGATTGTCAGGTCTGGAAATGTAAAAATCGGTGGGAACCCTGAATGACAACATATTCACATCAGTTCTTCTGAAAATTAAAAAGAAAACATCAAAAAGCAGCTAGCTTGAAACACACTTCTTCGGATGAATTAAAAACAAACCTGTACATTTAAAGGAAGGACTCACTTTTCGCATGATGAACAGTGGTGGCAGCGATCGGGTTTGATAACTTGACAGAAGTTACAGTACCTGATGGCTATTTGGAGACAAACACAAGCAGGATCATATTGGCATGATGAAACAGTGGATGTTAGTGAGCTGATATCATGTAATTGAAATTCTTGTATCATTTAAGTCCAACAATTACTAAGTGCTTTTTTTTCTTAGTTTCTTTTCTTTTACTGGACAACCTCAGCAGGAGGAATGACATGTGACTAAACTACTCAGGCACAAGTCCACAGAGAAAACAAGGTGCGCTGGAGTCCAATTAACCCGAAGACGTTTCCGTAAACAAAGCAAAGTCGTGAAAAGAGGAACATCTTACAGTCTGCATGAGCTGCACTCATACCCTAAACAGGAAGACACAATGTGGCAATGGTTCTTGCCATTTCATCTGTTTTATTATGCAATCGTGTGCACAATTCCTAGACAAGTGATTATTTTGACTATCATTATTTTTAGGCATATTTTCTGACTCCAGGCTGGATAAACTTGACGACTTATGGGATTTAAGCACAGTGGCTGATGTGTATCTGTGTAATAAGAGAGGATGGCCTAAGGAGGTCTACAGTACAAATACTTGTGGATAATTACTAGGCAGCTGTTTTCCCTTCTTTAGAGAAAAAAATAAAAAAGAGATTTAACTGACTTAAAAAAAGAATACATAAAAATAACCAAAAGTCTCTCAGAGGGATGCAGCATCCTTCAGATTGTTTTTAGATCATGTCTCAATACCTTCGCAATCAATCGTTTCTATACAGATTGAGAAGCTGCCTGACTCCATGAATGGAAGGGGGGCTGCATCGGTGACTGAATTCATTTTATTTAAAGAGTCAGAAATATTTATTGGAAGGTTTTGAGGTATTTACAATCACTCAACCAGGTAAAAATAAAGTAATATAGGAAAATGTGTGTCTTTCACTTAGTTGCATAGTAATTTTGCCAAAAATAATGGTAGCCCAGTAATATGGCATATTCTCTTCTAAAGAATGCCAAAACCCCACTTTTACTTTCTGAAACCTTCATGTTTGTGGTTTGTTGAGAATTTGAATTTGCCGAAATATAATGTCGGGGGAACTGCTTTCTTCCTCTATTAACAGCACTGATAGTCAGCAAACACTGAAACACAACCAGCTGTGAAGAAAGGAGAGCCTCACCTCCCCCAGCAGTGCATGTGTACACGGGTAGATTCCTGGCCACTTTCTTCAGGATCTCTTGCTGCACTTCAGCTCGCTGCTCCATCTCGAACAGTTCCTTCTCCGCTCGGGGCAGCGCAAACTAACATCCAAACAAAGCAGGAGTCTGAGAGTGAGCCACACAATGCGATTTGCAAAATTATTAAAACCACGTGAACCTTTTCAAATCTAGTTATATAGGAATCTCAAAATGTGTGTTTGTATTCAGATACTCCGGGTCAATATTGTTTAGATAACCTTTTTTTTGGTGCAATTAAGCTTTAAGTGTGCATAGAGTGCATGAAGAGTTTATGTCTGTATTTTCCATAAACTCTGACCAGTTTCCCCATCCCTTTCCAAACATCTCCGCTGGTTTTATACTGACACTGACACACGCAGGTGGTGGACTGTCGTTTGCAGTTTTGGTGACTTCTGAAGGCAATTGGCCTCAAAATAGTTTATTTAGATGTACCAGAGTGAAGCTGCTGATTACAAAGACACACCACGCTTTCAGGTTTTCGTTTGCAAATATATAGAGAATGAACGTTTGCTTACTGCTGTTGAAGGGCTGGCAGGTTTGGACCAGATCGTTTTCCAGTAGGACCATATGAACATGGCAAGGAAAACGTGAAAGATGACCAAATAGCTGACTGTTAAAGGAAATAAAATGATTTATTCTTGGTTATCTTTGACATAATGCAACCAATAAAACATGCGGCATTAATAAACAAACTGAATGAACATGTCTGTGTGTGTGTGTGTGTGTGTGTGTGTGTGTGTGTGTGTGTGTGTGTGTGTGTGTGTGTGTGTGTGTGTGTGTGCGCACTTACTTCGTTCTGCATTATTTGTTTTGGGGATTGTATCTATACAAGACAGGACAAAATATAATGTCAGAGTGTGAATGGATGCTATTGGAAATGCATGAATTCATCTTGCACACAGACACAGCCTCCTCTCTCGCGCCATGCGGCTGCAGCCTGGCACGGGCAGCAGGCCACCCATCACAGGCCGCTTTGTCTAAAGACCACGGATGCCCCGATCTGACCACAGCTGGTAGATCTACACTGATAAATGCATAACTTATAGATTCTTTCTTTTTTTTTTGTACGGTATAGGAGTTCCTAAAAAAATAAACAAATAAAAATGTGCTGAAATAAGGCTGGGAAAATTAATAACAGGAAATAGAAAAGCAAATTTCAGTATTAGGCCCAATGCAAAACTTGATTTATTTATGGGATTGGAAATAATGATCTAAATCTTAGAAGGGACATTAAAATGATTTTAACAGTAACAAATCATTTTTAAAAAATCATCATATGGGGGAAACATTATTAATTGTATATTAAGATGACCTAAAGAATGATTTTTTTTTTAATCCGCAAATGTTAAAAAGCATGGAAGAAAATGACATGTAATTTTTATTATCTGCCATGGTGTAAACTCAAATATCGCCTGGCTTTGTGTTTTAGAATTTTAGTCAGAGCAAAAAAAGCTATAAAACACAAAAACAATAAAATAAAATATAAAATCTTTAAAGGGTTTAACTGAAGCTATATTTATAGACTTAATGAAAATAAACTTAAATAATTAAATGAGACAAAAAAAATTTACATATAAAAGTCCTTAGAAAAATGCTACAAAGTGAAAAAAGGACAGCTAAATATAAAGACAATTTCAAAATAAGAAAAGAAAAACAATGACTAACAGTGATCGACTTAATATGCAACGCTGCGAGGTAATTTGAAACTATTTTTGAAGTTTCTCATCAATAGGTCAAAATGTCCTGTTATACCAAAGTTAGTTAGCTAGAATTGCATGCATATTTTCGAGCTGATCATTAGTTTCACCGAGTAAAAACCGGCGTTGTATTATCTCGCTGACATTTTATTGTGGTTCCTTCTAACCCTGTCTGACAGACGTAGACGCAGTGTGACTGTAAATCTCAATTCAACCCGTTCGTCAAAGTTGAAAACCCTGAAACAGTCAAAAACATTCGCACATAATCGACCCGAAGTCGGCTAAACACTCAACAACATGTCGCTTACTTACACACACAGAGTTCCACGACATAGGCATAATAGGACCAGGCGACAACCAGGTTAATAAACAGAACAGGTACCCAATTTAGAGCCCGTTTACAGAACCTCAGCGCATGAGAAGGAGCCATCTTTAATCCGTGTACCTGACGGTGACGTCATGGTTGAGGTTTTATATGCTCTGGTCAGAGATGCAACAAGAGCAAGATGATTCACTGCAGAATAAATCTGCACTGAACGTTTGTTATACTTGAGCTTGTACTCAAAGAGAGTATAAGCTCAAGATGGTTCACTCCTTCACAGATTCCGTGATATGACAGATGGGACGCATTCTTTTTTTCATATGCTTCTAAATCGCAAAATGAATGAAGGAACAATGCAAGAAATCATATTACGAGGATTTTCTGAATTCGTTGTGTTTTTTTAATATTCTTAGAGTTTTACTACCTCTTTTTTCCCCAAAAAAACAGTATATATATATATATATAATTATTATTAAATATCACTTGTTTCTATTTAATACCAAGCAACCAAAGATGTTCAGTATTGAAGCTTCATGTGTATTGGGACTAAGGACCGTAATGCAGTCCTGAGTTCGACTCCCAGCCTGGGTACCTTTCTGCATTTTTTTCTATTGACTTGCATATATAGATTAATAGACCCGGGAAAACAACATATGTTTCGTATTTTCCATAGCACACACACATATTCAACTGTATTTTTATTTCTACAAATGCTTTAGACGACTTGGAGCTCAACCAGCTAGTTTTAGGTGTCTCCCCACTCCAACACAGATTCATAAGATTTCATTGCCTGTTATAGTTTGCCATTGCTGCAGGAGCTTGTTAATAACTCATTCATTTATGTCACGTGTGCAGCTTCAAGAAAATACCTAAGAAAAATAATAGTGGGCCTTCAGGACTTCTGATAAACATTATCTGTTAATGCCGATTTCATTTTGCAATCTGAGAAGTTTTTATATCAGTTAATGTTCACATCTGTTGGTATTACAGCCTTTAAAGTACTTAGAAAAGTTTCTTTGGAATGTAATGCCACCCTTAATGTTTAACCACACCTAAGCACCTAAAACTTAGTCATTGTTGTAGTATCTTGAACTTCCGAAGGAGGTTTGTTCCAATTTTTAACCTATTTTTTGTTATGCGAGACAAAAAAACGTGAATAATGTAAAAGGTAAAAGCTGCATTTTATCTTATGGCCAGCAGGTGGTTGTAGTAAAATGCTCAAAGGAGCAGTTTCATGTCTTTTCCAGGCAAATAATGTCAGCCTATAGCACAATTAAGTAACTATATCAACTTCAGTTGTTAAATAATTTTATATAATATCAAATATGACGCCTTGACTTTGGGCATTTGTCACTTTAAAAACTTCTGCTCCTTCTGATACTTCTCATTCAGAAAGTCATCACAACAGCGCCCTTTATTAACCCTTTAGCAACGTTTTTGCCAGCTTCTCACAGAGAAGTAGCTTCTTTTGATGAGTTCAGAAGGTTCTATCAGGTGTTTCCTAATTGCAGATTAACCTAGGTGCTCTGTGAGGCAGACAATTTGAAGCATGCATGAAAGAATCAAGGCAGCACTCCAGGTATGATTGTGATAAGGGAATAACATGATGTAAGGCTAAAAAAATTTCACTTCACATAATACTGCCACTTTAAACTGAACCCATTGAGTTGCAAGTTTAATAATTACAATGAATGTTAATAATATTTATATTTAACACTGCATATTGTCAAAATGTCAATTCTATTAAAATAAGTTGCAAGAGCTTTCCAAGGAAGAGGATATCATGTATTTTCCAGACGCAAGGTGCCAATTTAAATCATAATTAAGTAACTGTTGCCATAAGTTGCTATGAAAATATATAAACATAGCAAACACAAATTTGACTTGCTACATTGAAATTGGCCTATCTGTTTAAGAAGCTCACTCTTTCTGATGCTCTGCCTCCAGCACCGCATCACAACAATGTTCCTTTAAGCTATTTTCAACAGTTCTTAGAAGCCTTGGACTGAGAAATTGTTCATATGATAAGGCCAGCAGCTAGAGGCCTGGTGGAGCTATGTGGGGAAGGCATGAAGGAGGGGCGCTCTGTGAGTCGAAGCTCAGCTCCAAGGAAGAGTTTTGTGGAAATGGCTTTGTACGAGCAAGCGTTTTGAGCACCCCCAAATGGCTGCCACAGTAGAGATTTCTCAAATATGAATGGAAGAATTAAATTCAGGTATGTTTATGATGACGAAGTAACATTATAACATAATACAAAACTCAAAAAAGTACATTTTACATAATATCCCTCATTTAAGTCGCTAGTAAATATAAAAGATTAATGACAAAAGGCAAATAAATCCAAGCAGGCAAAAAATGGCATTTTGGTTGGTTTTTTTATTATGTACAATATGATATCTCACTTGCAATTTAGCACACTTATAATAAATTAAGGAACTCGATCTGTACACATTCCACATTTGAGACCCAGTGTGTCCCAGAATAATAACTAATATCTAGAGCCCGCTTTGATAGAAGAGCGGTTCCTCTTTTTGGGGGAAGATGGAGAAGAAGGAGGTGAGGCAGAGGACGGGAGTGAGTCAGGTGAAACTGAACGTCTTCTGGTCGGACTGCTGCTGGGCGACCCGCGGGGCGAGGAGTAGGGTGACAGGGCCTGGAGCATGCGGCCGCTGCGCTCCTGGATGGCACGCTAAAAGAGGAAAAAACAAAATACATTTTTTCCTCTTTAAGATGTTAATATGCATTTCAGAGGACATCAGTGTGTATCTTCAGATGCCAGCATAGCTCGATTGTGTGAATTGAGCTATTATTTCTTGTAATTAAAATATTTCATTCTATCAACCTAACACGACTGCTTGATTTCGAGAGCCCGTACTTTCCTGAGAGTGTGAATTTCAAATGAAACCAAGTTTAGCTAAGACGTCATAAATGTGCCCAAGTCTTTTGCAGCACTGTTGTTACCAGATGCTTTCTCCCCAGGCAGTTTGTGTGACTTTTGATCTAAAACACAAAAAACTTACCCATGTACTATCAGGTCCAAAAAGCTCCAGGAAGTTGCCAATGAATTCCCGTGACTTCTCCTCCCATTTGTGGATCAGGTCCTGGCTCTTCTCCTCCACCCTGTTCACAAAGTGCTTTGACTTTTCCTCCACCGTTCGCACAGTCTCTTTCATCTTATCCACCTGATTCTGAAGACGATACTTATTCTCCTGCCAGGAAAGAAAAGCTTGTGTTCATTTTTTATATGGTATTGCCATATAATCTAATGTGAAATATTTTTATTTTAATTTTTTTACCTTAATAAACCCCACGTTGAGTTCGCGGGCTGTGTATCCTCTCTGCAGGTTGCGGCGGACGTAAATGTCATAGTCCCGGACAATTCGAGTGATCACATCAGAGGTGGAGATGCCCTCTGTCCTCTGAGTGGCCACAAACATTCCTGATATGAATAAGTGCATTCTGTATTTTAGTTCTGTGACAAAAGTAACTGCACAAATTGCAACGATTGCATTGATTTCTTTCTACCTGCTTCCTTGATGTCCTTATAAACATCCTCTGACCCAGCAGATGTGTAAGGAATGTCATCATGGGCCACAAAGTCAATCTATCAGTAGAAGAAGGGAGTGTTTGGACTACTTAAGCTCATATATCTTTATGATATGACTTGGTGTGTTTCTGTGCGACTGTCTGATACTATTCCCTGCCACAGCACAAACTTTGACCTTGTGTTTCTTGAGGAACTCTGGGGTAAGTGTCCAGGGAGCATCTCGCACCACCTCGTCAACGTAACGACAGTGTCTGAGTGCTTCGTAGCGCTCGTCCTCTGTCATTACAGTGTAGCCTTTCAACTTGTGGGTGAGTTCGTCACTGCACACTAGTCACAAAAAGAAATACATTTGGTGTCTTACAGTAAAACTGCAAAGATATAAACTGATGTTAAAGTAAATTAATAATAGGAAATTTGACTAAGCTTCATTTCTTTAGATTGGGATTTATTGTGAAAACAAATAACATCAAATAACTTTATGTGTTTTACTTGGATTTTGAAGTGAAAGGCCAACATAAGAAGGAGCCTAATTATGTAATAGACATGTTAATGTTTAGAAAACTCTATGAAGTGTTTAACAATATCCACATTTCTGAACATATGGAAAACTGCTGTTCAGAATAGTTAACAAAAAAGTTAATGTTGCAAACACTGGGTGACAATTTTATATGTGCAAATCTGGTAAAGTGTTAATTGAGTGGCTGAAACCTAGAATTAAGAGTTTTATGTTACAATTAGGTGTCCAATATTCCTTCCATTTCACAATTATGCACTCCTCTGTGTAAGTCTATCACATCAAATCCCAATAAAATACCCTTACGTCTGAGATTGTAAATGTGCAAATATAAAAACCTTTAAGAAGTATTTTATATTCTCCAAATAAAATCCTAGTCTTCACCTCCAACTATCAGGTGAGTATTTGGGAAAACATTTTTGGCTTGCATCAGGGCCCGAGCGTGTCCCGAATGGAAGAGATCAAAGATGCCATCAGCATACACTCTCACCGGCCGTTGAGCTGCAACAAAGCAACATGGAGGCATATATCATATATCATGATAAATTATTGCAGCACAGTTAGAATCCACTGATACTGATGTCCATATCTAGATTTGTAAATCATTATAATTACAGCATTAAATAGTTTGTTCCTTGCCTTTACATCTTGCTTCCACTATCAAGTGCTGCTTGAATTTTGGTTTGAAGACATCAGTTTTCAACAAAAACACAAATCTAACCTGGGGTTCCCTTCCGTGCTTGAGCAATAGTCAGCTTTTCATGTGGGATCTCTGTCTCATAACCAGTTTGTCTTGCAAACGGTGCTGGTTCCCGCAGAGCCTGAGGACACAGAGATGATTTGAAATATGATATAAATGCTCACTGTTTTATATAGTAGTTTTCTTGCTGCATCACACCAAACATGCATTTTCTGTCTCAAACATGCATATCTGGAATAGGAAGGAGGAGTAAAAGGAGCATGAATAAACAGAGTGAAGGGCCAAAAAAGGGACAGAAAATGTTCTGCAAACTGGCAGGTTAGGACTTGCCTCATGCTGACGTAAACAAAAACTAAAATTTGAATCCAGATAAAATTTTATAGTATCTCCATGACAATCCTCAATCTCTCTCCTGAAGCAACAGTTTTCTACTCCCTGTTTCTGTCCGGCCTGAACTTTGTGTTGTGAGCAGGTACACACATACACACCTTTATCAGCTGTGATGTAAGATACACTTTGAACCTCTGCTCCGGTTCAAATGTACTGGGTGTAGAGTCAGTATAAACATGTTTCCACACGTGCTAGATAAATCCTCAAATGTTACATTATAGTACACAAAAATACATGCATGCAAGGTCTTTTCTGACAACAATAAGACGTGACAAATTAAAATGGTAATTTCACCAGTTTATTTCAGTAATTTGTTTCACATCCCTTTAAAATTGTTGTGGCTACAGTAATTTATTCAAAGTAAAATTCGAAGTCACATAGCAACATATATATCTACGTACATATATATCTGATACCAAAAGCTATTCACATGAACATTGGTCATTTTTAGTTGTCAGGCATAAAAAAAGTTTGATTTCATGACTAAATCTACCTTGCGTGGACCTCCTCCCCCTCCTCTGCGGTTCTGTGGAGTCTCCCTGTGCTGGTTGTTGCTGCTTCGGCCTCGTCTCCTTCTAGCCATGATCTTCCGCTGTGAATTCACCTGCTGCTCCTCTCTCCCGGTCTGACTAGTCAACATGGGAGATTTCTGAGCCTGTGCGTCTTTTTAAGTTTACATCCCATCGGTCTGCCTGACCCCGATGACGAGAGAACCGAGTGAGCAAAGTTCATGCCACTCTCCTGAAGGTATTCGGAAATGTAGAGTTCGTTTGCGATCAATACAGATACGTCTTCCTCTCACAGAAAGATTTTTCTTTTTTTCCTGTGTGTGTAGTGTCACTTTGTACTAGCTGTTTAAGACATTTTAGTATCTGGGTAATGCATTCCTTGCAAAAGTTAAAGTCTTAGAATCTTTTCCACATTCAAGGGCCAGCATAAAGATGCATAATTGTGTAGTAGAATTAATATTTTAATCAATAATAACGTGTTTTACTTAGTGAATTGAGTTACTGTTGTAAGTGAACCTTTGTAATTTATTGAATATGACAGCCTTCCAAAGTCCCCTTTTTTATTTTAGTCTCAGTTTAATGCAAATGTTCTTCATAAGGGACACACCAGAAAGGTTGGAAATCAATTATGGCAACATCTTACACTTTGAGTGAAAGACACCAGCCTTTACTCAACATAGATATTCCTGTGCTTAGTAATCTCTTTGCCTACCTACCAGGTTCTTACACTCAGCGTTTATCCCCAGGACTCTTTCAGCCACTGGTAGCAGTACTCAACACTTTGTCAATCTTTCAGTG
>CAEGAF010182993.1:0-12966 GCA_903067075.1 Micropoecilia bifurca
TGTGTGTGTGTGTGTGTGTGTGTGTGTGTGTGTGTGTGTGTGTGTGTGTGTGTGTGTGTGTGTGTGTGTGAGAGAGAGAGTTTTGGTGCTCAAAGGAAGCTCTTTGAAGCTTCAGACTCCAAGGGAAAAACACCTGGTGATTCAGTCCAAATAAACCTTCCAAATGTATGAACACCTCCATAAAATTTTCACATTTTTCTTTGATTGTTGGCATTTTATGTACTACAGCATCACAAAGTAGTGTGCAGTTGTGAAGTGGGAGGAACAATCAGACGTTGCTGTTAAACATTCATGCAAAAAAAAAATCTATATAAAAGGTTGAAAACTATCTCTGCACTTCCACCTAAAACATGGTGATGGCAGCATTGTGCTGTGGGAGTTGCCTTTTTAAATCTCCATTTCTTTCTCATTAGCTTCCAGACATCTTTTGCAAATTTTCCAACGGACTCGTTAATTGTAAGGAAATATTTTATGCCCCTAAAATCACATCCACATTCAATTTTATTCACTGTAATCAAAATGTTTTTTGTTAGAAAATGAGGAATCTTTTCACTCACTGTCCTGAGGTTTTATTTCCCACCTAACCTTTTAACATTTGATCATATTTCAACCTCAAACTCCAGTATTTGTTTTTATGTTAGACCTACACAAACTGGTGCACAAAGTGGAAGAATGGCTTGGGAAATTTTTTCACAAATTCAAAGTTGGGAATAAAACAAAGATTAAAAAAAGTGTGTACATTTAAATAAAACCCACTTCCAACTTTCTTCTCTCTCTACCATAAAACTGTCAGTAGCATGATGCTGTTCAAATGTTTTTCTTTAGTGGGAAAAACAAAGTTGCTCTGGGATGATGGGGAAACTGGGTGAAGCTAAATGCAGGGTTGATCTTCCAGAAACAAAATCCCAAACATAAAGCAAAAAAACTACTTTTCTCAAACCAACTTGACTGAGCTTGAGGCTATTTTGCAAAAAAAGAACAAGTAATTAAAATCAAACCAAAAGGTATGTTTATGGACTTTCGTCTCGAATCTGACGCTTTTCAAGATAAAATTAAAGCAAAAACTTTAAACATCTACAATATTTTCAAACTGTTTAAATCAATATAACTTTATTTCAGGTTATACTTGAAAGCAGTTCTGACATCTCAGATCTGCTCTATTTTAAATAGTTGTTGCAAGACAAACCAATTTCTAACTATTGTATGTCATTTAGTTAGACATGTTAGATATGAGCAGCTTCAACAATAGATACTTTCCTGTAGCTGTTTCCTGACCAATGAAAATCAACACATCCTAGCCTTGCAGTTTTATCTCAACAACTGTTGCTGTATTTAAATATACAGCAACAAATATATTCAAATATGTAACAAAGATTGAGCTTCTGTTGAACTGATCTTATTGGGAGAGTTAACAGAGGTTGGTACTGCAACTGCTTTGGCTGGATTTTTTTTTTTTAATCCTTCCTTACCTGCAGTTATCCGCCATTATCATCCCGGCTGAGCTCATCATGATGCCAGGATGACCACTGCTTCCTTTTGTTCTCCTCCAATGTACTGGAAGTATCGATTTGACCTCTCCTGGTGTTCCTGCCATTTCCTCTGGTTGTTTCCGCTGCCACAGAGCGGTCCAGGTCAGCTGGCGATGGGAGCTAACTTGAATCAAACTCCAGACATTTCTGATAAAATAAAATATATGGCAACGAATGAAACACAGTTTAGTCAACATTTAAGAGGACAAATGTTACTAGAATCTAATCAAAAATGTTGCCACATAGAGAATTAAATACTTTTTTGATCCCAAAAGGTAATTCATATTATTCAATGTTCTGCAAAAAGTAGATGCTGACCATATTACAGTCCGTATTACAGCGAATCTGAAGAAGCTGTTTTTCCTAACACTCGTGAACAGAACGCTCAGGATTTTTTGTAATTTCACTGTTTTTATGTAAAGTAACAGATCTGCAAAGTCTAGAATTGAACAGAAAACCCAAAAATTGTGGAATCTGCAAACTGAAACAGCAAATTGCTGCATGTCTGATTCTCTTTGAGTAAAGCACTTTGAGTTCTAAAGTCATAACATTGAACCAAATGTCCTTCAAAAGTGCCCATTTCTGACATGCTCACATCTTTTCACATGATCAACACAAACTTAAATGTATTTTATTGCAGTTTTATCTTATTGATCAACATAAAGTTGCACATAACTCTAAATGTATGGAAAATTATAGCTTTGATCATTCTTACATGAAAAAAATGTCCTGAAAACCAGAGTGCTTACATGCATTTATCACTTTCAATCAACACAATGACCTATGTAAGTATTAGGACAGGTGGTAGCTTTATCATTACAGACATTTCTCCAAATCTAGAAAAAAAACAAATGGTAAATTCTACGTTCTTCCAGAGTTTTCAGTGTCTGAAGTCATCATTCCATCAAACCATATCCATGTGTCAGAATGGCTCCATTTGTGATGAGAATTTGTGACAAGCCTTAAAAATACATTTACAAAACAGACATTTACCATCCAGTCGGACTGAGCTGAAGGCCTTTTTTTTTTTTTTTTTTTAAATCAATGGACAACGAACTCCGTCACCAGACTCATTTCTGTTAAACTCCTTCCAATTCACAACTGTGCCCCACTTTGTCTTACTCCGTCACATAAAATGCAGAGAAACGCCGTTGAAGTTTGTGGCTGTAAGCGTGACGAGACGCGAGGAAAAGCTGAAGCGGTGTGAAAACTTTTTCGCGAGCTGCAGCCAAAGCAAACGTCAAGACGGCGGCTCACTTTGTGCATGAACCCGTGTGGCTCCTCATGCCTTCACACCGACAGCGGCCCTGTGTGGGAGCATGACACTTCCTCCCCTGAACTCTGGCGACACCTCTGCCAAAGGTGGGCTGGATTACACATCCAGAACTGTGTGTCACACACACACACACACACACATATCTGCAAACCACAGGCTTTCCAGCAACACTGCAGCTCTCCACCTGGATGTTATTGGCGCCTGCCGCACCCTAATGAGCCCACCTCAACTCAGTCAAAGTCATCTGATGACACTGATGTGGGGAGATTGATATTCACGCTTGACTCTCCGTCCTCTCTGCTCAACTGCGGTGTTTACCTCCCCACACAATTAGTATCTGTTGAAGACAGACGAGAGAGGGATGGAGACATGCTCCTCTGCTGCTGCTGCTGCTGCTGTTTGTGCGACCACATTAGCTCCAATTGTTTATGAAGATGGGAGATGTCTTTTAACGTGTCTTGAAGGTGGCTTTCCATATCCCCCCCCCCACCCCCACCCATTACCGGCTCATTTAATCCTCATAACTCTCTGAATGTCAGAAGCGGCGAATGACTAAAGCTGCGTCGGGCTTAAGTAAAATGCATATTTCAACAGATAGCTGCAAGAATTTGCATCAGAGCTCGTGAGGTTGTGCTTTCGTCGATGGTGGTGATGGGGGGGGGTTGTGGAGTTGACTCCAGGAAAGAGGCCCTGCAGGTTCGAAGCCTGTGCCCACACAGCAGCACCTGTATACACTCCTGCTCACTTTCACCTGATCATTAGCATATAAACACTTAAAGCAGTTACAGAGGACAGCTGTGTGCTCACTCTGTGAAGGAGGAGACGGTCAGCCTCTGGCATAAACAAGGTTTTGGCTGGTGTGAAGGAGGACCACAACCAAAAGCAGGAAGCCGTGTCTTCCAACATGATATAGCAACAATTTGCATTCTTTCCAATTTGACTCTTTGCCGTTTCAGTACAGTTTATATGCTGATTTTTAATTCCCCAATTGGAAGGAGAAAAAAAGTGGCTCTGGCTGAATAGAAGAGGTGGACATGAAGGTCTGCTGGATTTCTGAACGATGCGGGAAGATTTTTGTTTTTTTTTTATGTAGAACCACAGCGACCCTCTGAGGACAGAACCGTAATTGCAGCCTCTTCTGTTCGAAGAGATAAGCTAATGGCAAATATGTCTTTGTTAGCTAAAACAAAAAGAACCTCGCACAGTTTCTTAATTCAAACTTCACAATTATGATTCATTGCAGTCCAGATAACACATTTATTCAACTTTGCCTATTTTCTATACGTCTTATGAAGGTTTGTTTCTATGTTTTTTAAATATTGATACAAAATGTTGGGTTTTAGCTAACATTTGCGCTATAAACAAACTTTTTTTCCCCGGTCAAAATTCACATATCTTAACTATAAGTGCATAAGCTAACAACATTTTTTTTTTACCAATACAGCTTAAATTTAAATGAGTTCAAATTAGCTACCTGTTGGTTTCTTGCTGCTCTAAATAGACTCCT
Source organism: Micropoecilia bifurca (assembly GCA_903067075.1). Taxonomy (NCBI): domain Eukaryota; kingdom Metazoa; phylum Chordata; class Actinopteri; order Cyprinodontiformes; family Poeciliidae; genus Micropoecilia; species Micropoecilia bifurca. The sequence goes on from CAEGAF010182993.1 coordinate 4,313, forward strand.
TTTTATTTTAGGTGTGTCTCTGTTCCAGCACTCCTGACACAGGTGATTGTTTCTCCTCCCGCTTGCCGTAGAATTCTTGTTAATCAACCTTTCATTTAAATCAGGTGTGCGGCAGCAGATTTTACAATTTATTAATATAACATGAAACTGAGAATATTTCCACGTCGTTTTTTAAGTTTCTAAAAATTTGTTTGAATTGGTAATTACTAGCAATTGTGCTATGAGGAAATTGCATTTTTCATTTGTTGCTTTGTATATTTAAAAAAAAGCATTAATCTTGCCAACCATGATCGGCGTTTCCTGTCGAAATTTCACTCTAAATATCCAAATAAAAGATGTTTTTAAAAGTATAAACCAGTTTCTGGGAAGATAAAGTGACTGTAAACATAATTTTGTTAGCTATCACAGAATAAAGTTGATAAACTTACCCCCACCACCCAAACTTAACTCAATTTTGGTGTGTATACAAGTGTAACATTAAATTATGGCATCTATTATTAATCACCCCGAAGCCCGATAAGTTTTTAGTCTATTTTTAGCATAATGACTCATTTTCAACCAGAGATGAGAACAATTGATCAAGGACAGTGATATTCAAGAAAATCTCTTGAAAATCCTCCGAGATACTTTGTAATACCTTAGATGAGACTAAATTCAAAAGCGCAGTCATCCATGACAGTAAAAAAGGATAATTTCACTGTCTAGTTATATTACAAAAGGAAAAAGGTTATAAACAAAGACTCCAGCAGCTCGTTTATTAATTGAAGGTCTAAGCTGAATTAATATGTTTCCAAAACAAAAAAGATTTTTTTTTTTAAATACAAACACAGTAAGTCATATTTTTGGCTCAATTTGCACTGGGAAATATGCCTGTTTTGCTCAAAATACTCAAAATGTGAAGCATGTGTTTTTACCTTACAATGTGACTTAACAGAAACTAACAAAATTCAGACTTTATAGTTCAGGTTTATTGCATTCCAGAACAAATTTAACTTTCCTTGATCTTTGCATCTTAATGCAGCCGACTTGCAATTTTGACTTCCTGGAGCTGTAAAGCAAACTTTCCATGTATTTAAATCAAACACCACAAATCAACTGTTTTTTTGTTTTTTTTACATATCCCACATTTGTGTAACCACTTTCTATGGATACACTTATTGAACTTGGGTAACTTATTCTTTTCGGGGGGTTGTCGAGGTTATAATAAACGTGCCAACAGCTGCACTATAAAAACAGAATTCATGCATTTATTTCAAATATTTTCACTCCTATACAAGTTTTATGTATTGTGCAACAACTGGGATTTAAATTTAGCCTTCAGCATTTCTGCATTTCAGCTAAGAATGTAAAATATTAGTGCATAATTACACTTTTTTATCATTCCAACATCAATTACAAATCTATTTAGTTTGTCAAAAGAAACAGAAAATAAGCTTTGGAGAAACACAAATGCAGCCTTGAGTGTTTAGTTTTAAGCAAAACGTAAAGTATCAAAGATACTGAAATGGACATCAAAAATCACTTTCACTTTGTTTATTTTGTATTTTTATTGTTCTTTTGCTACAAAAAAAAGTCCCAGCAATATTCTGTATGCCCCTCCCTTTAAAAAATAACACTACAGTAAAGTACAAAATGAAGTATATCAAAACTACCCGGTGCTACCCAGAAAAAATAGACGGTCATATAAAAAGAAAAAAAAAACAGAAGGAAGAAATGTCTTTCAAGTCTACAGCTACAAAAGTTAGAAAAGGGTTACGTTAAAAAAGGCAAATATTCACCACAGAATGTGTCACTTCACAATCACTCTGCATGTCTTTCTTCACATATAAAGTAATGCAAATACTTTACAATAAGTTAATAGAGGCACATCCTTTTACAACAGCAAAGCAACCGTCAAATGTTTTACCTTAAAGAAAAAGAACAAAACAAAAGACACAGTTGACATTGTTTTCTTATTTTTGTTGACAACAATTTCTCCGAAAAAGAAAAAAAAAACTAAAATCACATGACAAAAAAAAAAATCATCTGGGTAGCAACATTTTTGGTTTCTTTAGAACAAAATGTTCCGTGTTTACGACAGACTGTGAGCTTTAGACACACACTGAGAGTCCCAAAGTGGTGCAATCCAATGCAAAATAATTTGTGAAATAGGCATTTGTGTCCACAGATATGTTTCAGACCATAAAACATGAACGTGTCACGGATCAGTTCATCGTGGAATTAAATTAATCTCATAAAACTGGCCTCGGAGTTGATGGATCAAATCGATTTATGATCTGCCGTGACAATAAATTGATTTATCTCTTGAAAACTCATTTCTGCACATTTTCAGAATGACTTTTAATCATTGAAATATTCACATAGAGTGTAAGCTTCGTTTGTTTTACTGTGACGTCTGTCCAATGCTTATTTAACAACTTATTTATATACTGAATTGAGCTTTCGGCCCCCCAACAGAGACAAACATACGGCATACAATGTATTCAAATATAAATACTGTATTTATATGAACAAAAATATACCAAAATTATTTTCATACAAAAAATAAAATAAAATGGAAGTTTACAATATAATAACTTAGACAAAAACAAGGCTTTTAGAGTTTTTTGTTATTTTTCTTTTTTTTTTTTAAACAAGACACTTGAGCCCTAACTTTCTATTCTTTTCGATCATTCAAGCAAAACTTACTAGATACTAAAAAAATAATAAAAAGAACAACCAAAAAAATCCAACAACTGTACAGTACCAATGGCATGTTCAACAAATACAAAATAAGTTAGTGTCAGGCAACTGTACAGGTTATTTACAGTTTAAATACAAAAGAAAGCAACAGACTTAAAAACTGGCAATGACGTGAGCTTAATAGGTTTTTATTCAAATTAACGGGATTCTGTAAGGCAACCAAAACAAACTATATCAGCTGTTCACAACAACAAGAAAAAATGACAGTGGAGGTGTTTGGATTGAGTGGAGGAGGAGGGGGGGAGAAAACGCCTCCACCTTGGCACAGTCACCAGGCTGAAAGAAAAGGGCGGAGAGGAGGGTGAGGAAATACGGACACATTCATTTCTGACACCACCTGTTACAGCAGGTGCCCAGTAAACATCGAAGTCTCCCGTAGAGACAGAAGGAGGGGAGTGAGTGAGGGTGTGTGTGTGTGTGTGTGTGTGTGTGTGTGTGTGTGTGTGTGTGTGTGTGTGTGTGTGTGTGTGTGTGTGTTTGTGGGGAGGAGCTGTTTTTTGGTTAGTGGTCTTGTTCCTCAGTCGACGTCGCTGAGGTCGCTGACTTGCTCGTCCTGCACCAGGCTGAGGTGGTTCATGGCGCGGCTGAAGGCGATCTGGACCGCTTTGCGGATGCTGGACGTTCGCCCTTCCATCAGCTTGATCTTGTCGATGGTTTTGTCGATGCCAAGAGGAACCATCTTGGACCTGGGAAGCCACTGCCTGGAGATCCCAATGCTTACAATTAGTTTTTTTTTTCCACCCAGCAAATCACATTAGCAGCAATTATTGAGTATCTAAGAATATTCAGAGACTTTCTGTTTTAGTACGGTAAAAATCAAACGTTTTGTACGTGACCCAAAGATCCTCTCAGGCCATGGAGAGGAATAAAAGAAAATCTCAAAAGAAAGTTGTCTGATTGTTTTTGTTTGATCCAAAATGTTTGCCGTTTTAAAAGAAAGTAATCAAGTTTTTAAATTCTCCTAGGTTACGCTGAACAGTTTTATTCTGTTATAAAAACAAGGTTTTGGTCAATTTCTTTCTAAATCTTTGCTGTATTTAGCCAAATGTAACAAATTAAATAAAAGCTGGTTTGGGTACATTTATTTTAGTCACTGTGGGAAACAGCCAACATGCTATTTAAGTATAGTAGATTTGTGTTGATCTTTCTATGTCACGATTCATAGAAATTAATCCATCAGTGGTATGATGGGGTTTCTATAGCAACAATTAAATGCTAGCTTCATCCCAACTGGTTGTTTGGGAGTAATGTAGGAAAGTAAAATAAAAAGTTCTAGAAAGCTTTGGCAGCAAAAAAAAACTATACAAGATTGTTAAAGGTAGAAATGAAAAACTGAATATAGATAAATTAATAGGTTGCATTTTCCTCAATTTTTCCCAGCAGAAGACTAATTTACTCTGAAGACGTTCTACACAACCTCCACCGGCGCTCGCCGGTAATTGTGGCGCGTGCTGCACGTCTGAAATTGCCCGGCATCCTCCTGCAGTATTTTAATGGGAGTCGAGGTGAAAATATCAAGTGCCTCTCGAGGCGAGAGCCATTTGTTTTCTCCTGACAACTGATGCTCCGCAGCCAGAGGAGAATAATGATCAGCTGACGGGGAGGTTGACAGGTTTACCCTTGTAGGAGCCGGCGTCGGCCTAAATCACTCAGACCAACGGGGCGGCACTCACCAGCTGCGCTTGTTGTCGAAGAAGAGGACGAGGTGGAGCTTCTCCTCGGCCTTGTACTGCATCTGCTCTCCGATTCGGAGCACGTCCATGGGGGGGATGGGGATGGACACCCCGTTGTGTTGGCAGCCGACGCGTGGCATGTGGGGGTCGATGATCTGCCGCGCAGCAGATGCAGTGGAGGGCAGGGGTGAGGATTGGGAGACACAGCCGAAACTGTTAACACAAACAATCCTATGCACACTGCTAGATTAAACCGATGGAGCTCCTTGTTGGTTTTGTGCGATTGTCACTTGTTAATAAAGATTACATAAAAAAAACTATTGGATTTCTTTCAAGGCAAACATCAAATAGTTGATCTAGAGTGCCATCTAGTGGACAAACAGTCTCAATTTCTTCCAACTTCAGGAGGACGGTTACAATTTGGCTTCAGTGAGTCCTGAACGTGAAGGTGACATTTAAACAGGATAGTAGCAATGAAAAAATTAAACTCACCAAAGCAGGGTAGGAAGGGTAGCCGCTGCATTTGGCCCAGACTAGCTTCAAAGGTTCCAGGGTAACTGTTGCGGCACTAGCCGGCATCCAGATATTGCTGTTGCCGACCTCTACGGAAGCGGGAACGACACCAGAGAAGTTGAGACACAGATATAGAGAGAGGGAGAGAGAGAAAGAGACATGTTCTCAAAGCTGTTAGTGGAAAAATTAGCTTGAAAAAAAAAAAAAGTATAGCGAGGGGCAAATGTTTAGTTTCGCCAGGAGTTTGTAAGTACTTAATCTGCCAAATGTGTGATTGAGGCGAAGGTAAGATGATGGTGGGGGGACGTCCACATGCGGACTGGTTTGATTGCTGCCGGTGGCAGGCGGGGAAATAAATAAATTATCGGTCACTGCCAACACTCAAAAGCCCCTGGCTTGTAGTGGATGCTCATTTCCAAATTTGACTGTTTTTTAGGCATGAATTGAAACCAGATGTCTGCAGATTTTATCACATTAAGTCTGAAGAGTGTTAAGATAATTCAGGAATATCTGCAGACATCAGGGATGCTGCTAATCTATTTAGACCAATAAGCGACTTGGCCTCACAAAAACATTCATTCCCCTTGAACTTTTCCTTTTGTCACATTAGAAGTAAAACCTCCAGTATTTTTTTATGAACTACTAAAAACAAAGTAGTGCGTAACTTTGATACACAATGAAAAGGATTCTTGCTTGGTTTATTTTGCATTATTTGAGAGAAATTTGGTGCACAGCAGTGATCTTTACTCCTTCCACCTATTTTCGTGTGGGGTACCCCAAGGCTCCATTTTCGGCCAACTTCTTTTTCTGACAATGACTACAGCTAGAGATCCACAGAAATGGGTTAGATCTTAAAGAGAGACGGCCTAGTCAAAGCCAACAGTTTCATTTGTAGTCCTAACATGACAAAACAACATGAAAAAGTTCAAGGGGGTAATCAATCCAATGAATAAGAAACATTCAAGGTATTATTCATCAGAATTGTATAATTTGTATTAGCTTCCCTGGGGAAAAAAAAGCAACCATGTATTAAAGGTACATTTCAGAAACTTTATCGAGCTGCCTTTGACCAGTATTTACCTGCAGCAATTCTAGCAGCTTTGGCAAAGTTCCCCGATTCAATGCAGGCGATGAGTTCACTCTTATCATCCACAGTGTTTCTTCGGACTAAAGCTGGTTTTCCTTTTCCACATTTTGGAAGACTGAGAATGGTGCTGTGAGCAAAATGTGCACACACAAACACACACACACACACACATCAAAACAACCTTACTTGGACAAAAACTTTGGCTAAACAGCTGTAACTAAAACATAAGGGTGAGCCTCAAAGGTTTGCCTCTCGCCTGTGTGTCTGGCCGTCTGACCTGGCGCTTCCCTGCAGACTGCAGCAGGACGATATGGACGACTCAGAGGCACAGCGCCGTCGCGGCTCCACCGCTCTGCTGGTCCGCCGGGTTTTTTCTACTTCTTTCTCCTCGTCCAGCTCCAGAAAACCTCTCGACGGGCCTGCGAGGAGCCAGAAGACAGAACAGCGCTCTCTATATCTGACAACTAGATGGTAACATCCTGGTAAGCCAAGAAGAACGTTTTGGCCTGCGGTCCGGCAGATTCCTTACTGAATTCTTCACCAATAATAGTTCCTAAGAATGCCTTTACCAGTGTCGAGTCTTTTTCCGGGAGACGCCCCGTCCTCTGTGTGCTCAGTCTCCTCTTCCTCCACCTCCCTGCATCGGCTGCCACTGCGCTTCCTCTTCTTGCTGTGAAGCAGCGTCTCCAGCCGCGGTATGACGACCGAGAGGAAAGATTTGGCGCCGAGCTGGGAGCCGTCCTTACTCTCCCCGTCCTGCTCGCCCGGCCCGCCGTCGGCCCCGTCGTCCTCCCCGTCTTCGCTCTCGGGCGGCCCGTGCGCTCCGGCCGCCTTCGACTTGCGGAAGACGGCGGCCGTCCGGTGGTTGGCCGCGCCCGCGGGCTCGGCGAAGGTGGGCGTGGCCAGCACGCTCAGGTCGCCGTCCAACAGGGCGCTCTGCAGGGAGTGGCCGTTCAGGCGCCGAGCCGAGGAGAGCAGCTCCGCCGCGTCGGCGTCCAACCGCGCCCGCTTGCCGCGAGTCTGTTCGGCGCCGTCCGGGGCGTCGTCGATGGGTTTGAGGGTGGGGGGTTCGGAGTCGGCGTCTGAGCGGAAGGGCGGGGGCAGAGCGTCCGGCGGCTCCAGTTTAGGAGGAAGAGACTTGTCTCCTGTGGAGGGAACATTATGGAAGCACAGCTGAGTGGAGGCAGAATCACCTCATCTACGTCAATGGATTCTAATCGACTAAATTAACTATATATATAAGCTATATATAGATATATATATTTTTTTTTTTTCCCCACCATTGCACTCCTTGAGTTTCCATTACTAAGAGTGAGGTCAGGCCTTTTAATTTACAAAAAAGTTATAATATTGCAAGACTACCATCAGAAAATTACCAGAACAAAGTCGTAGCTCTACGAAAATTAAGTAGCTATTTTGTGAGAACTAAAACATGACAAGACAAGTAGCAAAAAATGAAAGGAAAAAAGGAAAGTTGAGCATTTTGTGAAGTCAGACTTTGGCATAAGCTTTACAGTTAAGGAAATACTTCATCTTTTAACACATCGGCGTCAAATTATGATCACTTGCAGGACATCGAAATGATTGAGCAAATGACAGAGTCTAATTCAAAAGAAAATAAATCATGTAGATGTTAGTCAGATCTTTATAACGCAGTTTTTTTCTTTTTAAAACAACTTTGTTCTTGTGATTTTAATATGTTCTTGTAAAAATGCATCTTTGTCTTGCTAGCATGATGACTCCTTTTTGTAATTCAACAAACATTCTCACAGCCTGGCCCTGATACGATTCACAGAAGGGATCATTTCCTCCCCACCCCTGGTCACTTGCAATTTCAGTTTTAGAAAAAAAATCCGAAAACTCTAAAACAGGATGTGGTGTGAAAAAAAAATCTGAAATTTTATTTTTAAGCCAAATAGCCCATGCCTCATCTCCATCCATTTTCTTTTGATAAAATCTGACCATCTCTGTCCCTGAAAAGAAAAGATGTATTCTGCTAAATTCTAGGCAACGTGAAGAAGAAGATATGATGGGATCTTAATTTTTCAGCGAGCAATCTTTAACCTGAAAACAGACTAAACCTGAAAAGTGAATGTTTATGTTGTCTAATACCAAGTCCAATCAGCTTTATGCCCGTTAAGTTTTTGTGATTTCATTCTCCTTTTGGGTCATTTAAAAAATATTACAGCTCCAACACAACTTTCCATGTCAAAATTTCACACCTTTCACAATGCAAATTTCCTAGTAGAGACAGAAGTTGCACCTTTTCTCTGCTTCAGTACCAGCGCCATCGTTGGCTTGGAAACCTCCACGTTTCAGTGTAGCTCACTGATTTGGAAGAACAACTTCACAGAAGTTGTTTTGAATCAGCAAGCCTTTGAACAACTCAAGTTTAAAGTGAAGCCGTCCTTTACAGCACACAGATCAAAGCCGGCGGGTTTTGTTTTATCACAGCTGGTGTATTTCTCTAAATCTTTTGACAGTTTTTTTATGAATACCCTATTCAAATTAGAGAATAGGGTTGTTTATTTATTTTTACACAACTGTTCTGTTTTAATGTACCGTATTTTCCGCACTATAAGGCGCACCGGATTATAAGGCGCACCTTCAATGAACGGCCTATTTTAAAACTTTGTTCA
>CAEGAF010183030.1:0-66165 GCA_903067075.1 Micropoecilia bifurca
AATGTAATTGTCTCCACCCCTCCAATCTTTGTAGGAGCCAATCACACAAACCAGGTGATCCAGATGAGAGTGTTTTTCTATTTTACTTCTTGTTGGGGCCGGGGATGGGATGTGGTATGCTTTACACTGAACTGAAAAGAAAGATAAAAGAAAAATATTGAGTACTCGACTCCTGCTGGCTCCAGTCTGCTTTTTTTTCTCCTGGGTCGCAAACTAACAATGTTTATTTTGCAAATATTAATAAGTGATTGCTGTGGAAATTAACTACTAATAGATTAGCTAATTTAAGCCTCTACTCTACTGATGATTTAAGAGATTGTAGATCATCTCCAAATCTGTTTGATTTCCCACCAATAATTTGGAGTCACATTTCTCTGAAATGTCTGCAAAAAAATTTAGTTTTTAATCATGTGAGAAATATGACCAAACTAAGCTCCATTGTCTTACATCTTGAACTGGAGACAGTTATTCATGCAGATCTCTGTTCTTTCTTTATTAAAGCCAGCTCAAACATGTTATTTTTATTAATTTCTTCTGTTTTCGATGTATTGTTGGGACTCTAATATCTTGAAAGGTGTTTTATTAGGTTTTATGAGTTTAAAATTCCAGTGGTTAACCAATTATCTCATCAGAGTGCAACTGTAATGTATTAATATTTAATGTCTACATTTAAACTAGTGAAGCTGACCTGTAGAGATGGTTAAATGTAAGGTGATGTGCTGCTCATCAAGTATTTAGTGTAATTGGACCTGTTCACGTGTCTGTCAGCTGTTAAGAACTAAGAACAAAAAAGTCACAGAAATTACAGTTTTTCACTTCCAAAATTATTTTTGTTTGTAGAAAACAAACAAAAAGGACAAAGATGAAAGGTAATTATTAAAAGTATAGAGTAGTAAAAAAAATTCACTTCCTAGATATTTCTGTTTTGTTTTGGCCTTTTTCCCCTCACTCATCAACTAACAGAGCAGAAAGAAAAGAAAAGCTTTTTTTAAAAAAGTCTTCCAAGTCCTGAAGGGAAAATAAAAAAAATAGTTTCATGACATTTTTGTTTCAAGTGTGCAATTTAGTTGCACATTCCTCTGAACTGGAGTATTTTTTTATATTTATGTTATGTTTTCCTTCACTTTACAGTGTTTATATTTATATATTTTATTTTTTTTTTTTTCTGTGTGTCTATTTGCCATTTTTGCTTCTGTTAGACAGAAATTTCCACTTTGGGGGTCAATAAAAAATATTTCTATTGTATTCTTTATTTTCTCATTCAACAAATACCAAAAGAAAAAAAATGTTAAAGCAAAACAAAAGCATCATTTATGTCAGATGAGAAGAAAAGCAGATTAACACAGCATAAAAAAAAATATTTTTTTCACTAAAGGACTTGAGTGAGAAAAAGGAAGACAAACATTTTCCTTTTTCACCTCATTTTTTTTAGTACAAATTAAATACATATAGTGAGAATTAATATTAAAACACAATTGATCAAATTTTGCACATATTTTTTTAATCTAACCTACAGAAAAAATGTTTAGCTTTAAAATATTTTATCCATTTTTTTTTTTGTTTTACTTGCGCATGACTTCAGAAGAAAATTTGATCAGAGTTAGAAAGTGTGTTTTTTGCCTTTCAGGGCTTCCATAGGCCCTGGGTTTGGGTTAAACCAGGCGATAATGGACTCAGCTTTTCAAGAGAACAAGCGGTTAATCATAATTAACAAGGATAGTGATTATTTTTTCACATTTGGTTTGGAAAACTGTTTCTTTGTAAAATGCTTTCCCCTGAAGAGAAGGGAGGGAAATGTGAAGGAGTTAATGATCAGCCGAAGAACAAAATGATCAGGTATTGATCAGATGCTTGAGGACGAGGTGGAAGAGGAAGATGTTTGGTTTGGTTTTGCTGCTGGGTGTTGATGAGGAAACGGTTTGAAGCTGCTGTGGTTAAACGTGAGGCTGAGCGGTTCAGACGGAGCCTCCATGTTGTCGCCGTTTGAATGGAAACGGTTTGACGCATCAGCTGAGTTATTACCAGACAAGTTAGAGAGGAAGACGCAGCTTCTTCATCACTGTCTTTCTCAGTTAGAAGTCTGCTTGGATGCTCTGATGCATGTCCAACACACTGGGACAGTGCGCTGTTCCAGTTTGTGTTGGTCAGGTTTCCAGTTGGATTTCAGGTTTCTGCTCGGTTTTCTTTCCTCAGAGGGAAACCAGGAGTTTCTCTGTGTGCAGCCAGGCAGAGTCAAACCTACAAGCATTTTTACCAACGGGTCAGTTCACCAGACCAACGTCACTGAACCACATTCTACCACAAAATGGCCATCAGAACATTTAGTTATATCTAAACATTGGAACCTAAATAATGTTTTAGATTAAAAATGGCCTAAAATGTTAACTTTTTAGTTTTATTTTTCTTTGCTCCATTTTAGTGGAAGAATCTTGTAGTTTTATTGATTTGATATTTACTTTCTACTTTAATAGAGCGGTATTGTAAGAAAAAAGTAAGAAGAACATAACATACTTTAGTCGTATTTAGTAATAACCTGTGCACTACATTTTACTGGATGATCAATTTTCCGAGTAATTATTGAGATAATGGATTGTTTTTGGGACCATTATCAAGTAATTTATTGATAATTACATTAATGTAATGTTGCCTTCTAAAAGTCTAATAAACTGTCTTTTTGTACTGAAAACTCAAACAGAAAACAACCAAAAACAACAAATGTAAGGAAATAAAACTTGCATAAAATTGAAAACATTAATAAAACACATTATAAAGTGTGTAAATAAATCAGAATAGAAGTTTTGGAGCTCATTTTAATTTATCATGGATTAATTGATTGATTGCTTAGTGTTAAGAAAATTAATTTAATATAGGCTAGTTTTAAAACTTAACATGTCTTGATTGAAATAGCCTAATTATAGTTTTTGGACTAATAACTTATTCTCCCCTACTGACCTTTATGTTACCTGTAGTTACAGCAGATTGTTTGCTAGATCTTTTGATCTTCCTTTTGTTTGTGTGGGAAACAATCAGGAAAAGTTCCAGCTTTTACACTGATCTGTGAAAAGCCATAAAGCAGCAGGAGTTCAGGCCAGTGGAGGAGAGTCTCTGCTTCCACTTTGTTTAGATAAAGGTGACAATTGGTGTTTGATCTTGAAAACAAATTGTAGGGAGTTTCTAACCTTTAAGAGGGGTCTGAGACAGCTGCTGGTTGGATGAGCAAAGATATGTCTTATTTGAATAAATTAAAGAGAAGAATATGCCTTTACTATAAAAGTCTGTACACAGGAGTAACAAATCAGATTTTGCTCTTTGCAATTTCTCTAAAGACGTCTTTGCTTTTTGATTGTCGTTTCCATCTTTTGTCTTTTTCTCTCTCTCAGGTAGATTCATGTGTTGTTTGTGCTCTGAGTTTTCTGATGTTTTGTGATGTGCTTTTTCTGGTGATAGTATGAATCTGACTTGAATAAGTGCTGATTATTGTGACGCTGTCATCGCTGTGTGATCTCAGTCTTTGCGCACAACATTTTCTGAATCCAGGCATAAGAGAGGATATAACAAGTCAAAAGGTTTTAAAAAGGCTTAAAAAGCTTTAAAATTTTCCTCTCTTAATATTAGTTACAATCATAGTAACCTAGTTGTCTGTTGTTTTATTTATTTAAATTGTTACATTTGATTTTTAAAATTAGATTTAAAATGATATTTAAAATGTCTTCCAGTTCCAGTGTTAAATGTTCATTATGAAGTGTATTGATCTTGCGTCATTATGTCATTACTGTTATGTCACTGCTTCTCGTCCGGTAACAGGCCTTAGCTCAGTGTCAGTGCAGCTGTGTGTGGGTGTGTGTGAGGTGCTGTGTCATCCAGCTGCTGGTTTTCCTCAGAGGAATGATCCGGGTCCCAACGTGGAGACCAACAGCAGCATGTTCGCTCCTCTACTACTGCTCGCTCTCATCTATTATTAGATCTGATGATTACTGGTTATCAATTCTGGACCATCAGTGTGTGTGTGTGCGTGTGTGTGTGTGTTATTGGAGCGGCTGCAGCTTTTGAACTCTCTCCAGCGGTCCAGCAGAGAAAAGCCCCTGATTGCTGCATGATTGGCCAATTACTTCGCTTTTATCCGAGGCCCCCCCCCCCCCATGGTGGTCAGAGAGCCAGAGGATGAACTGATGAGGAAGAGTCGGTGTTTCTCTGCTGCTGTTGAGCTGTGTGTGAGGTGTTGCTTCACTCCAGGTGGAAACCAGCCCAAGGTCGCCATGACCTTCACACAGCCGACACTGAAACTTGGAAACAGATTTCCTTAGTGCTGCCACCAAATCAGCATTTCCGTCACAAAACCTGCTCAGCCTGGCGCTAGGGGGCGCTAGACCATCCGCCAGCTGCCCCACCGGGTTTCTCTGTTAAAAATGTTCAAAGTTGAGAGGAAATTTTGGATCAACAAAGAAAATCCAGCAGTGGATTAATAAAACTAATCTTTCTGTAGGTTGTGTATGTCCAGTCAAATGTCATGTTCTTTTTAAATAGGTAATTGTCTGCTAAAATTGCTAATGTTTTATGGTACATGGGTCTAGTTTAACTCGTCTTTGCTATCACTGTTAGTGGTGTATAAATAAAAATAATTTAAAATAAGTAAACGATGCACAGCCTGGTGGGTGGGCATGTAAAGCCTGGAGGCCCGCCAGGCTGATGATACTCTGTATCATCAACATCCAGCTGGATGTTTCTCCTCCTTCACCTGCAGTTTGAGCGGCTCCATCCAGACGTCTGTGGCTCAGAGGAATCAAACATGCAAATTTAGGATGAGGAGGTTTTTCAACTGCATCAGAATGGGTGTATATAGCAAAACTGCAATGGAAACACTTTTTTCTAATTGCATGATCAACCGCTGGATGTTACTCCTGATGGAAACACCAAAGAAGATGACAGGAAGTGAGGGGAGGATGAAGACTTTATTTTTCAGACAATGTGTGAAAGTCTTACAGCATCATAGTTCAATCTGTTGAATCCATTGCTCTTCTGTAAAATGGCCGCCTACAGTTTCCTCAAAATGCCGCACCATACATAGCCGTTCCCAGGTACAAACGATTTCTCTGATTGGCTGATGGATGATGAGCACCACGGCTGAATTATCAATATATTTACTATTTACCTGAGCCGCTGCCATGATTTTTAGAGACTTTTTGCTTGAACGTTATTTTAGTTTCATTTCTTAATCTTAACTGGGTTGACAAGTCAGAGGAATCAGAATCCAAAATGTCGTTTTTTCACTGAGTCAGAAAAATCACTAGTCCGAACATTTAAAGCATTTTCATACAGAGGTACTGTTATTAGCCTGTCTGTCACCTTAAGCCTTCTGAATTCCCAGTTTTTCAGGAAAATCAATCTGACGAAACACAAATGAATCAACGAGGCTGATTGAAAATGAGAATTACAGATAAAAGTGGATTTAAAGAGGAAAAATGAGAGGGGAGTTAAAGGAGGTCACTGACTCATTCGACCGATTACTGCAGGCGGTTTGCTCCAGAGCCTCAGGGCTTCCTCTGAATCTGTTTGTCCTCTTTAGCTCTTTCTGAACATTTCTAAGCCTGCAATACTCAATTATAACTCTCTAATATGTAAAGCTACAGTCAAAAATTAACACGAATAATTTAGTTGTAAAAGAAAAAAAATAGGCTCGAACTCATATTTTGAAGACTTTTTCATTTTTCAAATCTCACAGTTTGAAGCCAAATATTTAAACTAAATATTCAGTTAGCAACTTGATTAGCATGAAGCAAAATATTTATTTAACAAGCTTCAAATGAAATATTTATCTCTTAGACAAATATTAAGTATGAAGATAACATTTAGCAATATTTATCTGATATACAAATGCATCTGTCATTAACCAGAAGTTGACGACCAAAATAAAAGCTAGGTGTCCAAACCTCTTTATAAATTCTTGCTTTCGATTTGCTTCCTTCGCCTCTTTGTTTCTATTCCTCCTTTTTTAAATGGCATTTCAGCTTAAAATCAAGGATGAGCCATTTCTTAATGGCAATACAGACATTGACAAATTCACAGCTGTGATCTATCAGCATTCAGTCTCAACCCAGCTTTTATTCTGATAGTCCACTTCCGCTTATCAGGAAGTTAATTAGCACATTAGCTAAATATATAAGTTTGAATTAGCTAAATATTAAGTTTAGCTCTGAGCTAGTTAAGTTTTTAGGTAGCTAATGTGCCATTTTTGCATATTAGCTAGATACTTATCTAGCAAAGTTCTAGCTTAATATTTACTTTAGAGGTAAATATTTCGCATGCTAAATGTTTATAATGCTGAGCTAACTGGCTAGCTAAATAGTTCAATATGTATTTGCAGCTAAATGTTTAACTTGCTAGCTAACTATTTAACTCTAATCTGAATATTTAGTTTGGATTTGTGAAATTTATAAATGAATGAATTACTTGGTGAAATTATGACTGAATATTTTAAAAATCATGACTTTGAATTGAAAATCTGACTTTGAGAAAACAATCTTCTTTTGTCCTCCTGACCAGCCAAGTAACCCAAACTATTGCTGGATTTCTATGTATATATCTGATGTTTTCCAGCTGCAGGAAAGCTTTCTGTCATCCTAACAGCTTTTTGATCCAGTTCCTGATAGTTTTTGAACCTCTGGTCTTGCTGAAGATCTCAATCATCATACAGATATCCATCAACAGTAATCATTCTAAAAGTATCAGTAGCTAACAGTGCATTCTTACTGTAAACATCAGTTTCTAGCACTAAAAACAAAGTTTGCTGTGTCTTGTAATGCTGGTGGAAAACAACCTTTCTACATTGAGTTTTTTTTTTCAGCTTCTCACGTATTGATGTTTAGCAGATATTTTTGCGTTAGCAACACGGACGTATCAGGTGCAGGAGCAGCAAACTTTGTGTTTACTGCTGACTGCAGAGGAAACAGAACTTATGCTGCAGATTCATTTTCCTCCTGAACCCCTTGGCTAACACTCAGCAAACTGCCTCAGACAGCTAGCTGTGGATTTGGCGGTCACGCCCTTGACTTTTCCTCGCTGCTCACTTCAGGGAATCAAAACTCATATAATCGAGCTTTTCACTGCGGCCGGCTCTCATCATGCCCCTCTGCTCTCCGGCGGAGATCAGGGATCGTCCTTGAGTCCTGACCGCAGATCTCGGCTAAATCCGCTGACTGGCTGCTTCCTGTGGGAACAGAAAGCATGATGGGAGCATCAGCAGACATTTCAATCCGACAAACACCAGCAAAGAGACGGACACAAAGGAGGAGAAAGGACAGAGAGGGAGACGAATGTGTCATTACCAGCAAAGAGACTGAAAATGCAAATAGCCGCCTTTTCCTTCCTCAACTTATAACTAAGACATTTTTCATCGGGAAAAATGTCTAATTATGATTTATTCTTCTGTTATTGATGGTAAAAAAGAACAACTGACATTATCTCAAATGTTATTGTTTCTACTTTCTCCATTTTCTGTTCCACAAGAGCATCAACAAAACAGTCAACTTGAAGATGCAATTAAATGATGTAAATTAAGAATGCGCTAATTCACTTTTCCCCGCTTCCGATTTCTGAGGTTTAGTTAAAACATAATTTAAGTTTGATAATTTGTGACACTGATGTTTAATTTATATTTGGAGTTTTTAGCCATCTGACAGTTTTGGAGTTCTTTGGTGAAGAGTTGCTTCATATTCGTGTCTCTGAGATCTGTGAGATCATTTCAGCCTTATATCAGTGAGGTTGGGGGTTTAAATGAGCTTCAAGCTAAAATGATCAAAACAAACATTTGTTAATGTTATAAATGAGTTTCCCTATTAGAATGAGTCATTTTGATGCCATGCAAACAATCCTCACCTTCTTGCTCTTCATTTCTATTCAAGCTATTCATGATGTTGGTCCAGTTTGACTCTAGCAGGATCGTTTCGGTGGTTTGGTTCTGCTTCACGTTTTACAGCGGAGCTGAAGAAACTGATTAACAGCAGAATATTATTTCAGCCATGAATGGAGAATAAATCCGTCTTCATCCTGTTTTCCACACATAATGTATTCGTGCTTCAGCTGCTGCTCTTCATTCACAGCATGTTTTATATTTTTATGTGTGGGATGTAATTTCAGCGTTGCACAGATAACAAAAGATGAGGGAAAAAACACCATAAATCCAAGTCACTGGGAATATTCCAGATTAGATTGGGCTTCTCTTCATGCTGACACATCTGTCACTCATAGATCTGGGCTTCTTCCTGGCAATAGCAGGGCCACTTCCTGATCCTGTGGAGACAGAAAGTGGAATACGATATGGTTAATATTTTGAATTAAGGAGTTCATTTCCTAACTCATAGAGAATAATCGATAAGTGAGATCAATAAAGGAATCTGTATCAATAAAATTTGATCAGCTCCCATCTGAAGTAACGCCATGACTGTAACTGTGTGACGTAGTAATTACGGCCCCACAAACACAAATCCTGCTCGAAACGCGTTCCTATTTCTCAAAACGCTTCATCTGGACCACAGTAACTTGAAGGAGTTTGATTTCTGCTCACAGTTTATAATTTATCTGTATTTACTGATGCTTTCATTGGACAAATAGTGAAAAAAAACAATTAAAACTAAATATTCTGACAGTTTTTAGGAGTTTTAAATATTAATTGTAATTAATCATGATAAATAATGCGAGAAATGCTTATTTCTGCTTCATCTGCTTCAGAACCTGGAAGGAAACGTAGATCTGATTCTAAAATAACAGCAGCACCGGATCGGTCGCCGCCTGGAGAGGTGATAAATAATTCAGTAGCAGAGGAGCAGAAAAGCAGCAGGTTCAACATGAACGCTGCTGATCCAGTTACTGGATCATTCACTCAAACAGAAATCATCGGTGTGGAGCTCAGACAGCCAGGTGTTTCAATCAGAGATGAGCTTTGATTATAACGTTGACTGTAGAGGTGAAAACCAGTCACACTGAAGCACGGTGGTGACGCACAGTGCTGCGGGCTGAAGCTGCAGCACATTCTGGTCTGAGCTGATCTTGACAGAATAAAAAAAAATCTGGATAGATCACAATCAGACCCTAATGAAGACCAGGAATCGTTTTTCGTCAGATCGGTGAATCTTAAGGAAATACGGCAGCTGGTCACAGGTGAAACGACACGGGAAAGATGAAAACTCCAAAAAACTAATTTAAACAGAGAAGCTGCAATCACAGAAAATGAAAAAAATAAGAAGAAAATGCTACAAATAAGAACATCAAGTATCAAGTTGCTAACTTGCTCCATTAAAAAGAAGTCCTCCAGAACACCAGGGGGAGTCTGGAGCCAGTGAGATTACCTAAATAAATCTGCTGTTAAGGTAAAAGAAAGTACAGCAGCTTTTGTTTCTTCTTCCAACTTTCTTCTTTACTGACCATCATGTCACAAGTCATCTGCTGGCCGACTCCCTCTGCTGGTCAGGAGGACTTCTGCTTTCTGTTTTGTTGCAACGTTTGCTTCTGTTTTTCCTTTTAGCACCATATTTCCATTTTGTGTTTGGAGCATTTTTCGCTTCTGTTTTTTTATTTGCATCGTTCCTGTGTGCACATTAAGAAAACAATCTATTCAGAGGGTTAGGGTTCGGAGAGTAATAAAAAAGTAATGCAAACCAGCTCTGTTTTTCAGGAAAAAACTAAAAAAAAAATCTACTAAACCTGTGATGAATGAAGCGATCGCAAAAATCAGAGACTGAGAGGGAAGAGGAAGTAATATTAGAGGAGAGAAGAAACCTCCTGATGTGCTCTGACATCAGGCTAATGTAACACACACACACACACACACACACACACACACACACACACACACACACACACACACACACACACACACACACACACGTCGTGTTGATGTGTTTCAGGATGGGGGAATAAAGTTGTTTTTACATCACCAGAGTAAAAAATGAAGATCCAGACGACGACCTTCCTCACCTGAACATGAATAAATGAGCAAACATGAAACGTCTAAACCAAAAAACAAACAAACCTAGAAATCAAGAAAATGTTCTGAAATGACTTATTGATATTTGGTTGAAACCCACGTTCCAGGCTGATGAAGACCTTCTCTTCTACTGGAAGGTTTTATTTCCCTTGGAGTTGACGGCTGCACTGAAAGCTTCGCTGCTGCTTCAGCTCTTCCTGCGCCTGCAGAGGCAGGAATGCAGCTGGAGGTGGAGGAAGATAAATCCTGAGTCCAAACTGCGCTGCTAACGCCACTTAGCAGCGGTAATGAGGTCAGAGTCGCCGCTGTCCGCATCAGATGGAGATTTATCCAGAGAAGAAGAAGTCCGCTGGCCTCCAGGCTCACCCCGATAAAGATCCTGGAGTCTGAACCGCAGAGGGAGACGCGGAGCTGAAGGAGATCCAGGAACAATCAGAGAAACTCTGGGAAGATAAATACAGAAACATTTAATAAACTGAAACATTATTTAAAAGCCTGTTTATTTCAGGAAATCCATACTGATGAATTACACCAGATCGAAGTTTGAAAGCTTTTATTTCTTAGTTATGCTGATTTTCTGCTAACAGTCAGTAAAACCATTTAAATGTTAATATTAATGTGATTATGTCAGAGTAATGGACAAATGGTTTAATACAGAACTGTGGCCTTAATGAAAAGTATGTTTAATATCTGCTTAAAGGTTATCAATTTTCAAAATCATCTTTGTCAGAATGAATATTCTCATTTCTTGAGTGTAGGTAGAATAACACTTCGCACCAATCTGATGGTTCAATAATCTAAATACATTTAAAACAAACTTGTATGTCTATTTATTCAGTAATTTATGTTGCTCATTTTACGGACGTAAACATAATGATTTAATTACAGACCCTGAAATGAACTGACCGGGTTTCTGGTGTCAGTCCAGCACCAGGGTTGGGTCTCACAGCGGCGCTTGCTGCTGCGCAGCGGTGCTTTATGTAGAGCCGTCCTCAACGACAGAAGCAATTAAACAGACGGGCTGAAACAATTCACAGCCGCTCTACTGATGCTCTGCATAAGGAGGAGGAGGAGAAAGGAGACCAGCGGGCGCTGCAGCCATCCTATCGTTTCCAGAGAGACGATATGAGGAGCAGGAGGAACAGATTTATTCCTGTAAGCTCTTGTAGCGTCCTGTAGATGATCCATGCGTTAGGTCACTTCCTGTAGATGGTGCAGGCTTTTGGTCACTTCCTTTAGATGGTCCAGGCATTAGGTCACTTCTTGTAGATGGTGTAGGCTTTAGGTCACTTCCTTTAGATGGTCCAGGCTTTAGGTCACTTCCTTTAGATGGTCCAGGCGTTAGGTCACTTCTTGTAGATGGTGTAGGCTTTAGGTCACTTCCTTTAGATGGTCCAGGCTTTAGGTCACTTCCTGTAGATGGTCCAGGCTTTAGGTCACTTCCTGTAGATGATCCATGCGTTAGGTCACTTCCTGTAGATGGTAGAGACTTTAGGTCACTTCCTGTAGATGGTCCAGGTTTTAGGTCACATTCTATAGATGGTACAGACTTTAGGTCACTTCTTGTAGATGGTCCATGCTTTAGGTCACTTCCTGTAGATGGTACAGGCTTTAGGTCACTTTCTGTAGATAGTTCAGGTTTTAGGCCACTTCCTGTAGATGGTGCAGGCTTTAGGTCACTTCTTGTCTCTGCGGAAGTATTTTTGACGTGATTTACGCCATTTTCTTGCCAACAGTCCAAACAGCCAGTCCTCAGACTGCTCACGTTTCCCAGTTCTCCCAGCATTCTGATGGAGTTTGCCACTGGTGTAGCTTTTTTCTCTGGTGTTCGCTTCTCTTCTGCAAACACCACTTACTATGAATCCTTACACACACACGCACGCACACACACACACTCAGTATCCCAGAGGAGCCTCTTGGCGCTCCCAGTTGGTTCCCAGCACAAGACTCCATGCTTCAACCCGATTCTCCGCTCATTAACCCGCCTGCCTGGTTCCAGGTTGGGTTTAATGGAGGCGCGTCTCCAGGTGCCGTCACTCAGTCACTACTTCTCCTTCTTCTGCTGCCGTTTCCTTCAGTGTCTTAAAGAAGATGTTTTCATGTTTTGACTCTAAAGTGTTTCTGAATCATGTTGGTTTCATGGATTTTATTGTCAGGATTCAGTTCATGGAAACTGAATCTGTACTGGGCAAAATTCTCACGTTGTTCAGTTTTCTTGTTTGTAAATTAATTTCTGAATCCAGTTTACTTTAGTAGATGTGAACTTCTTGTAGCAGATTGTTGCTTTTTATTGGTTTATAAGGGAATTAATTGTCTGCAGATCCATAAAGCCTAAACAATTTATAATTTATTTATAAATGTACGTGTTTATCTACAAATGTTTTTATCCATAACTGTTTATCCATTTATTTACTTATACATAAATTTTATTATATATTTATCTAGTTATATTTATTTAAGAATGTATGTATTTATGTATAAATTAATTTATCCACAAATTTATCGACATGAATACATTTTTATATTATTTATAAATTAATTTAATGTGTAACTGAATGCAGAGGCCTGTGTTCTCATATTGTTCTTGAACTGTTTGTTTCTTTTGGCTGAAGCTGAAACACAAACGGTAAACAAAGGCTTCTTTTGTTTGGCGCCCTGCAGCGGGGGGCGCCCAGGCTGCGGTTGCCACGGAAATGACGACCTTGTCCCTTGACTGGTTTGACCTTGTCGTTTTGTAGCGTAGCTTGCTGTTAGCGGGAACAGCAGATCTGCTTCTCCTCCATCAGGAGTTCCTCCGAGTGTTTCCTGGGAACCGGGCCGGATTCTCACCTTTAGGTTGTAAAGATCCCGCCGCCCCTCCCCCACGTGTTTCTGTGCCAGGGAACTCTAAACATCGCATGCCCTTTGATATCTTCTGCCTGTCTGAGCTTCTGAGACGCTTTCAGCTGTTTCTAAAAATATCTGGGATCTCTGCAGCGTTCGGTGCAGCGGTGCGGCCGGGAACGCCGCCTCCACCGCGTCAGTCCCGTTTGGATCTGGTTTTGACCCGTCGGCGAGTTCTGATGAGTTCTGACTGGTTAGTAACCAGCTGGGAAAACATCAACATCTCAACACTTTATCAACTTTCAGCAGGTTTTCAGTGCCTGATGTTTGAAACGTCTGTTCACTGGTTCCGGTAGAAACTTCCTTTTGTTGCTTTCCTCACAAGAACCTGGTTTTAAAATTTTCCCCCCGAAAAATTATAACAAAACTAACTTCTTAAACGTCTTAATATAATTATTTTTTGAAACTATAGAAACATTGATATCTGCTCCATAATTCCGGATTTTTCCCCAGAAAACTAGCTTAGCCTGTTAGCTGAAGATAATGTAAACAACTTAAAGTTCACTGTTTCTGTTTTTTGACAGGAAGTTTGAGAATATGACTCGATAGTTATGTGTCACTGGAAGAAACTACTGACGATACCTAAACACCAACTCTGGAGACAAACACAAAAACATGCAACTACAATAAGCATCTGTTTTTTCTTCAAGTCTTAAAGGTGGTCACATTTAAAAGTAAAATATATAAAAAGGAATTAGACCTAAAAGGGAAATGAGTCATCAGATTTGTAAGCTGAATTTAAAATTCTCAGGTAAAAATTTAAGTATTTAGTTGGTTAAGTTTTCTTGTTTTCCTGGTTTGATGCGGAGCAGATAGAAAAAAACCACAGCAGCTGAAGATGGAACAGATGTTGCAGTTTTGGTTCTAATGGAACCGGCAGACCCGGTTCTAATGGGTCTGCCAGTTCTTATCAGGAGTTAAAACAGCCATGAAGGGAACGAATTGTGAAAAATTCACATTTTGCATGTTTTTGTGCATCCATTTGAGTTTTTACTTCTTTAGAAAAAAAACACCAAGCACTTAAAAAAACGGGGTTTTTTTTTCGAAATAAGTTAATATTTTCTTGTGTCTGAAAAATGAGCTATTCAAAAACCTGTAGAATGCCGAGTCACACTGCACCGTTACCTAGTAACCCCAGCAAAGTTCCGCCTGTTACCTAGCAACCTAAGCTGAGCGCCTGCACATTTGGTCAGCTGGTTTTTCCACTGTATGCGCTGTACAATCTCTGCTGGAAAAGAGAAGTGTTTTGTTATCGACTTGACATCTAGAAGCCTGTTGTTCCATTCTGAGAGTCGCCGCTTCTACTTTTCAAAGATGTATGGTTATATTACTGTACATTTGTCTGTAGTCAGTTTCATGTGTAAGTTTAAATGTTGAGTTGGGGGGCGTGGCCAGCAGCAGGTTAGGATTTAAAGTGACACAGGCCCTCAAGGAGCTAAAAATAAGAACTGAGCAGACAGAGATCTTGCCTAAGAATGATTTTGTGTAAAAAAAAATGTAGAAGCATGTTTTTCTAATCTTTTCAAGAACCCGCAATAAGTCACTTTTAATATAGAGTTTTTTTTTGTTTTTTTTTGCAGAATAAATAATGACTTGATGTCATGAAGGCTTATTTTTCTCTCTGTATTTACTGGTGGGGGATGGGTGGTGCTAGCATGCAAGCTAATGGTCTCTGACTCAGAGAGCACAGTGTGGGCCGGAGGCAGAGCTGCCCCACGAGGCCAGGTCAGGTGGCTGCTGGTCTGCTGTCGGCCCCGGGCCCCGGGCCCCAACAGAGCCTCCTCCCTGACAGGACGCGGTTTTGGTCAGGGGAACAAACCAAGTAGAGCGCCGGACGCCTCGCTCGCTAAGTGAGCCGCTCACTCTGAGGACAGCAGGCCGTTTTCAGCTGACGCTGTCAGAACCGTTTACCCTCAGAGCCAGACCCAACCGGACCGGACCGGTCATCCACCCAGAGCAGCAGCCAGAGACAGGAGTGATCATGGTGGACTGGAGGGGAATCATCACTCACTCTGGGTCTGGGAAGAGACTGACAGGACAGAGAACCGGGTCAGGACACAGAGGGACACGACACAAACACAACATCTACCAAGCATTTCTGTCTCGTTTCTACAAATATCTGATTTCACTCAAAATAAAATAACCTGTAACCTGACATGTTTCCTTGAACAGGTTAGCAAAGCATACAGAACATGTTTCTACAGTTTTTTTAGACAGAATTTTTCTTAGATAATGAGATTTCTGTCTGCTAATTTCTTCTTTCAGTATCAACTGCTCTAGAACCTCTGTCACTTTAAATCTAAATAAGCTGCTGCTGGACATGCCCGCAACTCAACATTTAGACCCACATGTCAAAATGGCTACAAAGAGATATGCAATTATACAACCGTACATCTTTGAACAGCATTAGTGGAGCCTCCTGCACCATCAATAAGAATCCAGCAAGAGGTTTCCGGATGGTGAGTCAATAACAGCAGCCATTGTACAACACATACAACGATAAAACCAGCTGAACAAATATACTGGAGCTCAACTTAGGTTGCTAGATAACAGAGAGGAACTCTGCTGGGGTTGCTAGGTAATGGCACAGTGTGGAATGTGAGTCAACAATCCAGATGTATTTTAATGGCTCATTTCCCAGACACCAAAGAGACATTAGCTTCTTGCAGCAAAACAGCTGGGTGTTTTGTTTTTTAAGTGATCTCATTTTTAGAAACATTAGAAACCCAAAGGGAAGAAAAAAAATATTTAAAATGTAAATTTTAAATTTCAAATTTACATTTTGACATTTAAAACACTTTTTAAAAATGAGAACATATTAGTTCCACTGGCAGATTAT
Source organism: Micropoecilia bifurca (assembly GCA_903067075.1). NCBI lineage: Eukaryota > Metazoa > Chordata > Actinopteri > Cyprinodontiformes > Poeciliidae > Micropoecilia > Micropoecilia bifurca. Next base: position 15,702 of record CAEGAF010183030.1, read on the forward strand.
TTGATTTATAATACAGGAGAAATATTATGCCAAAAGTGAAATAATCTGCCAGGATTTACTGACTTAAAACCTAAAGTTACTTGTCTGTTAGTTTTGTTTTATTTTAGGTGAACTAAGATGTTTGCATTAGAAACTAAACTGAAAATATTTGGTAAGATTTAGATTTTTGACAGTGCATCATCTCAGCGCCGTCTAAACACTCTGGTCCAAACGACCAGAACTGCCTGCTGATCTTCTGCTTCAGGATCTCTGGTTCTGTCTGGGAGCCGCTGAGCCATTTAGAGAGTTCTGGTTCTGATTTTATGATCCGGTTCTTTATGCTTCTGGCCTCCAGCTGGGTGTTGGCAGAGACGCAGCCGTGTATGAAGCTGATGGCTGTAGAAAACAGGACGAGTTACTGCTGAAGCAGAACCTCAGGCAACTGGAACCAGGACAATAAATCTCAAACCAGTCCTGAACAGAAACTGTTGTCCCACTTCCAGAAATGCCTCATCGTCTTCAGGAACGTCAGGCTCATTTTCTGGGTTCAAAGGACGGAAACATTCAAATTAAATACAATTTTTATTAACCCTTTGAGAAATGGGTCCAAACGTCTTCATATAAGCTCAAAGTCCAGATTTGTCCTGCCTGCATGTTTCAGATTAAACTGATGTTTAATAACTTGAGGAAATACAAGAACCTGCTGGTTTATGTAATATTTTTGCGTGAAAATTCCTGTTTAAAACTGTTTCTTCTTCACATGTCGCCATAAATCTTCCAATAACAGAAAAAGTATCTAGATTTGCGACGAGTTTCTTTTTAAATTTAAAGTCCCTGGAGGATCTGAAAAGTCGTCAAATAAAGCGACAAAGTGCTGAACTTACTCTGCTCACTTGGCCACGCCCCTCAATCTACCTTGGCTCCGCCTACTTTTGTGAATGTTTTTGTTTGTCTTTGTTTTTGTCAGTTATGCTTTCACCTGGGCGTTAGTTTGTGTCTCACCTATAAATCTGCCTCTGGATTTGCACTTAAAGTTTCAAGAAGACTCATTAAGCACACATCTCAGTTTACTGAGGATCTTTGGAAAGGGGAGGAGCTTAGAGAGCAGCTCTGTTAGCTCAGTTCTAATATTTCTGATTGAATTATTGTGTGTTTGGAGCGTTATTCCCTCTGGTTCTGGATGCTATTCCACTTGAAGCACTCTTTATCGCTCACATTTTTATTTTTGGACATTTGTTATGATCCGCAACCATGAAAACAAGAACCAAAGAACAGAGAGAGAAGGAGGAAGTTCAACCCATCTCTTCCATCCATTATCTCCCCTACTCCAGTGTCTGTCTAAAACACGTTTTATATTGAGCCGAGGTTGAACTGTTGGCATGTTAGCATGAGACTGTCGCACAGCTACAGTCTTCAATCATAGGCCTGTACAGATTTGTTGGAATACTGACTGCTACTGGATCAATACCATCCAGTAACGACATTTAATTTGGCTTTGGGCTAAATAAGGACAGGTTTTCCTCTTGCATCATGAACTATCATTATTATGAAGTGATAATAGAAGTCTGGGTCTGACTTTGCGACAGGTCCAGATCCAGAATTTGGAATCGGCCGCGGCTGTACAGCATCTGTTTGGTGACACGTTTGATGTCTTCATGAGGAAAACGACGCATCGGCATCGCCAAGTCACCTGCAGCGCAGCATCTGTCAAAACGCTGCAGTCAGGGAGCCGCGCCGCAGCTTATTGGTTTTACTGCTGACATGTTTCCACCTGGGATTCAAGCATGTCCCACTGTGTGTGTGTGTGTGTGTGTGTGTGTGTGTGTGTGTGTGTGTGTGTGTGTGTGTGTGTGTGTGTGTGTGTGTGTGGGGCGACCGGATCTGTGTGAGAGAGAGCTGGAGGCAGTTCTGCTGAAAAGCAGCAAATATGGAGACAAAAAGATGATTGGAGGTTAATTTATGGGAGGAAAAGCAGCAGAAGAGTTTCTTCACATTTTGTCACATAATAATAAACTTCAGAGTTTTTAGTTAAGGTTTTATGTAAGTTCAATGTGACATAGACAGAAAATGATTCATAGTTTCCAGATGGAAGAAGAAAGCCAGAAGAAGTCATGTTCTGATGCTCAGTTTCACGTTTCTGCTGGAATCTAATTTTTTGTTTTGTTTAATTTTATTACAGTAGAATGAATAACCAAGTTGTACAGCGCTAACTAACTTAGCACTTTAGAATTTGCCTGGAAAGATTCATTTAGTGGAAGCTAAATGCGCTAATCATTTTCAGAGTTAAAGCGCTAAGCTATAAATTAATTCCGCTGTTAGCATGTTAGCGGAAGTGTGCCAACCGCTGTCCAAATAAAACACAGTGTTAGCTACGTTTGTTAATTCCATCAAATCTTAACAGGTTTGTATTTAAATAACTTGTCTTTTTATTCTTTTCACCAAAGGAAAAAGTTTAATTTTACCTGAAGATAATCTGGTGTCTTAATCTGAAGCTTCATCCTGGAGATGACTCAGCATTTAGATCCCAAATTATCATTCCCTACAGGTGACTTTAAAAGCTTTTTATTTGACTGATCTTTGTCTGCGTTCCCTCCTGGTTCCTCATGTTTTATGGATGCTAAGTGATAAAGCATTAAAAGGAGTTTAGTTCACTCACCCCTCAGTGGCGCCACTTAAAATATTCACACTCAGAAGCGTTCGGTGCTCTCTGCTGAATCCCCTGAGGACGTCTGCTGGTGAACCTCGTTTGAAGCTTTTTGTTGTTGTTTTTAAGAGTCAGAGTAGATTTTATTCACCTGTTGTCACGAGAGTGAAAGCCATAGAGTTACTGACCTGCTTCAGCGTCGCTGCGGCTGAGTTACAGCCACGCTGCTGCTGCTGCTGCGTTTACGGATTCCTGCACAGCTTGATCATAAAGTTAAAGTCTGCAGGCTGAATTATCCTCCTAGTCAAATCCTTCAGCTTCCAACCGCTGCCAGGATCTAAACAAAAATCTGGAAAATTGATGCAAATGTTTGCAGCTCAGTTTGAACCGTCAAATTACAATGAAACAGGAAACTTTAGCTCTTTAAAATTTAGGTATTTCAATGTCTACGTTCAGCTGGATTGGTGAAAGCACACAGTGCTAAATACGACACCAACACTGTATTAGCAGAAGCTAATGCTAAAGCGCTACACCAAGATGTTATTTAGTAGAAACTAATGCTAAAGCTGTATACCAACATGTTATTTAAAGGAAGCTAATGCTAAAGTGCTACACCAAGATGTTATTTAGTAGAAACTAAAGCTAAAGCTGTATACCAACATGTTATTTAAAGGAAGCTAATGCTAAAGCGCTACACCAAGATGTTATTTAGTAGAAACTAAAGCTAAAGCTGTATACCAACATGTTATTTAAAGGAAGCTAATGCTAAAGCAGTACACCAAGATGTTATTTAGATGAAGCTAATGCTAAAGCGCCACACCAACATGTTATTTAATAGAAACTAACGCTAAAGCGCTACACTACACTACCACTATATCGTGGTAAATAGTTTTAAGGAGTTTCTTCCTTTCAGGCTCAGATCACATCAGGATGAATTTCTCCTCTCACCCTTCCAGCGTTCAGCCTCAGGACTCTGATCTTTGTGACAGGCTGCTGGAGAGCAGGATGAGGATGAGGAGTGGAGCATCTCTCCTTCCTCCTGGGGCCTAATGGGAGACCAAGTGAAGCAGACAGAATGCGGCGCTGTGCTGTGTGACGACAGCAAGCATGATGTGACGTCTCCCTGTCCCTCCTGCTGCACGTTTGTGGGTTTCCTGCGCACAAATGCTCACGTGCTGCAACTTCCACCCGACTGCACAGAAGCACAGGGCATGAGAGCCTTATTCACTCTGATACATACACACACACACACACACACTGGGGAATGAGAGGAGGCAGCAGAGTGCTGTAAGGTGGCAGGTTTAACGGTGTGGCTGCAGGAAGCAGGCGTGTTTCTGTCAAACATGCTTATGAGACGCTTAATGCTGCGACTCTGATTTCCTCATACGTGTTAGAGCTGCTCTTATATTCTGTTTCTCAGATTTTATTTGATGTAGATGGATTTTCTGCACATTGTGAAAATGTTGACAGCAGCTCTGATCTCCTGCTGTGTTTCCTCCAAGATGGCCGACGTCGTCGTCTTCATCGGCCGACCTGCTGCGTTTCTGGAGACGTTTCCTCAAACTTTGACTGATTCATGGAAAATGATTCAACATCATCCAATATGAAGCAGGAGCTGCGCTAATGCTAAAGCGATACACTTTATCACTAAAACACAAACAGGGCTTCAGATTGCTCAATTAATCAAGTTTATTGGTGCGGCACATTTTAGCTACAAGGCAGTTCAAGGTGTTTTAAAAACACAAAAATAAAAAACTACATTCACCAAGTGAGAAACAGAAACAAACTTTACATTTTGTCCAGTAATTTAATCAAAAATCATTTATACACATCAAATTATTTCATAACTAAAACAGTAGCTTTAAAAATGTTGCCATCAGTTTTACCATTCCTGATTTGTATTCAGGGGCCGAACAAAGTAATTTCGAGATCCACAAATGGCCCACGGGCCACACTTTGACCACCCTTTGTTTATCACCTTAAATCCCAGAGAAATAAAATGTAATTTTCAGTTTTAATGTGAGAAAATGTGAGATAATTTAGCCGGACGGAGTGGGTGAACGTCAGCAGATTTAATTCAGCCCCAGCTGAACTTTGACCCTGAACTAACTCTGAATCGTGCGCAGCCCTGACCGACCGTCAGCAGAACTGGCGCCGGCGGTTCTGTGCAGCTCGGCTCGATAAATGGATCCAGCATGGCGGCGTGGGCGGGGCCTCGTGGCGGGGGCGGGGCTTCTGCTGTGTTAGTGTGCCGCTCATCGACCCGCCACAGCGGCGCGCTGACCTGGATGTGCAGCGGAGTGTGAGGCCGTTTCAGGGTCAGTGCCGAGCGGGATCACTGCGGCCACCTGAGGGGCCAAACGCTGGGTGTGGGGGCCAAGAATGACACACTGCAACTCCTCCAAGGGCCACAAAGTTATCAGTATTCTCTACGCCACAGTTTGGACTCCCCTGCTTTGGGTAAATCTGACCTTATTTTTTCCACTGATGCAGCTTACAACACTCAAACACAAAATGTAAGACGTTTATAAAAACCTGTCAAATTGAAGGAGAAAAAAAATGATAATTTTAACATTTTTTTCAACAAAAAAATCTTAAAAGTGTGGCATGCATTTATATTAATCTGGAATGAGTCAGAACTCTAGCTCCAGATCTGACTGCAGTTTCTCTGGGTTTTATCTAAAAACATGTGAACATGCGGAGCGTTTTTTTTCCCATTCTTCATAAATCGTCAGGTTCTTAAGTCGTGTTTGGAATTAGGCCTTTGACTAGGCCATTCTAACACATGACTCTCTCTGCTATAGGGAGTTGAACCTTGACTCCAGTCTGCTGCCAGGTTTCTTCCATCCACATCACATCAACTCTTAAACACTCCTCTGTCCCACAGCATGATCCTGCCATCACTATGTTTTTGCAGATTTTTCTTTTTCTTTCTCGTTTTCTTTCTCTTTGTGATTCTGTCACATAAAGTCTTTAAAATATTGAAACATTTTCTCTGTCAGTGAAGCTTTGAAATACAAAATTAAAACAATATTCATCCAGATTTGTTTCTTTATGCTGCAGTTTTGTGGGAGTTTTGAGTCTAGATAGTTATGTATTTTTCAGAGTCACATCTGATCCAAAATGGTAAAAAAAAAAAAAAAAAAGGATTTAATCCAGAATCATTGAGGTGGAAAATCCCAAACAGGCGCAGAGAGCAGCTGATGAGTCTGTGATTCATAACTCAGAAGTCAATCAATGGCTGATATGAATTATTGATCAGTGAACACAACATGGCCGCCGAGGTTTGGAACGGCTCCTCACTGACACATCTAGCTGCCAATTTCTAGACCCAACATCTAACCAGGGGTAGACACAACATGGACAGAATATCTAACTTTTAAAATGTTTCTCATCCCTTTTATTCAATATTCAGTCATTCTTATATTAGATTAGCATTAATGCTAACAGCAGACCTTCTGGTTTTAGTTCCAGGAGTTTTTAGTTTGTTCCTTTAGTGGTTTTTATTGGATAAAATGAGATGAGAACAGGAGAAAGTTTCAACGTTTCATTAGAAAATTTAAGAGAGATGATGCTTCCCTAAATCCAGACCTTAATAATGGAGCAGAGAGGGAGCATGTGGACTGTCGGAGTCAGGGGTGATCAAAGTGCAGGTCAGGGGCCATTAGTGGCCCTTAAAGGTATTTTTTTGGCCCCTGATTACAAGTCAAGAATGGTAAAAGCAATTTAAAAAAATGTTAAAAATTTGTTTTTCTTTTAATAATGCAAGAATCCAAAGCCATTTTATGTTCTGGGTTTTTAATTTCATATAGATTTTGTAAAGATCTTGTTTATTGTTGAGCAGATAAAATCTTTTTATGTATTTTGTGGCTCTTCTGCTGTTTTGAATTTGACAGTTTTCATTGAACATTTCTGTTTTATGTAATAAAAACATTTTCTGCTAAGAAATAAATTATGAATAAGTTTAGATTATTAATATGTTACATTACCAATATAATACTAAATGTTTCTGTTGTAACTGGCAAATCAGAACAGTTGGAGGGTGAAAAAATTCATTAAAATAAAGATGTAACAATTTGCTTATTTCTATTAGTTTAATCTGCTCAACATTTATAAACACTTTTATGAAATCTACTTAAAAATTAAAGACCCAGAACATAAAAATGACTTTGGACTTTCACATTATTAAAAGAAAAACTAACATTTTCAAAAACATCTCTGGGTCATCAGTTGTTTTTTCTATTCTTGACTTTTATTCCGGGGCCCAACAAAAATAATTTTAAGGGCCACTAATGGCCCCCGGGCCTCCCTTTGATCACCCCTGACATAAAGAATAAAATGTCTGATTTTTTCTTTTTTAAATTGTATTTCTTGAATTTCTGAGTCGTGTTAAAGTTTATATCTGAAGTGTTGTGTTTCTGAAGCGGTTCTTCTCTGGAGTTAATATTTGTTGTTTTCTTGGCGCCGCAGTTTAAATATTCTGAGATGAAAACGGTTGTTTGCTGCTAGAGGGTTTATCTGGCCACCGTCTGCGTTAGCCGCATGTCGAACAGAAGAGGAATTGTTTGTCTCAGAGACATCTTGAGCTCTTCCTCTTCTCTTTCTGCTCAGACTGGCAGCGGCGGCTCATTATCTTTTTCCTGCTGTCGTTCCGCGCAGCGAGGAGAAGAAGAAGAAGAAAGGAGGCCATTAGCGCCGCAGCGCGCCGCTCTGTAATGAGAGCTGCTGTTGACTTTATGCTAATCAAAGTTTCTGTTTAACTCAAAGTGTGGCCACAGGAAACGGTTTGTTTCTGTTCAATGTCAGCATAGAGGAAATGTTTGATCAGAACGAGCCCCAACCATCAGGCTCCACCACCGTGTTCCAGCTAACCACGGTTAGCTTTTATTGTAGCATGTAGCCTCTATGCTAACATCATCATTCATTCCTCTGGTATAAAAAATAAGGGTTTTAAAAGTCACTTTCTCCAGATTGTCACACAAAATCATCAAATTCCTGATTTTTTGTGTGTGAATTTTTCTGGAAAAAAAAGTCAAAAACATAAAATTTAAGTGATGCTAACTTTGACCTGCAGGGGGCAGTGTTTGTCCCTTCTACTGTTCTGATGCCTGATTTCAAGTTATAGTTTGTGACTCCAACCTGACAGATTTTGTTTTTTCCTTATTTTTTCTTCTATATGAAGAAATATATTTTCAAATATTTATAAATTATTGACACAAAATCTGAGATTTTGATCCCAAAAAAATCACCAAATCAATTTGTGGAAATCCTGGAGGGACTGAAAATTTTTTCATATGAGCTGCTGAACAGAATATTGATGAAAATGTTGCAGATGATTTCCTTTATAAACAGCCTGAGGCAATAATAAATTTGAATCACAAAATCTGTTTCATTTTTTGTTTTTACTTGTTAAATAAATAAACTAATCAAAATATTTTAATCAACTAAAAGCAGTCAGATTTCTGCAACTCTTTCTTGCAGGTTTGACAGATTAAAGAAAGCAAAAGTCTTCATTTTTTCTGAATTTTGTTGTGTATATATAGCAACAGGAACAGTTCACGTCTCTTGTTTTATATGCATTTCTGTATTATAGTAAAAACTGCTGGAGGTTTTTACAAAAAAGCAGAACTCTGGATAAATATTACTGTTTGCGGTGACAACTGCTGGTATAATTTATGAGTTTGCTATCATGACAGCCACACTTACAATGAACTGTTTCAGCAGGATACATTAGTTTGTTTTCAGTGAATATTCTTTAAATATTTATAAAAACAATTTCAGATTATTTCACTTAAAACATTTTTCTCATGTTATAAGTGAAATAATATGCTTATGGAATTACAATTTTTTTGTATAAATATTAAGGCATTACTGACTTAAACTCATTTCTTCTGAAAAGTTACTTTTAAGCTTGTTTGTTTCGAGTGAACCGAGATATTTGTAGTAAAATCTGGATAAAAATATCTGGTATGATTTTGTGTTTTTACAGTGCATAAACCTCAGCGAAAGATTAAATCCAGCAGCTTCGGTTTGCTGTCACAAATTCTGCTCATTTTACGTTGGATTTCATTTGAAAGCTAATTTCTCTGACTCTGTTCCAGCGCCTGCTCCCAGGCCGGTGACCTTTGACCTCTGCACGCTGCTGACCGCCTCCTGTTGTGTGTTTGTCCGCAGTTTGCTCGCAGTATTCCCGCGGTGTCTTCGCCATCTTCGGCCTGTACGACAAGCGGTCGGTTCACACGCTGACGTCGTTCTGCAGCGCGCTGCACATCTCCCTCATCACGCCCAGCTTCCCCACCGAGGGCGAGAGCCAGTTCGCCCTGCAGCTGCGGCCGTCCATCCGCCGCGCGCTGCTCTCCCTGCTCGACCACTACGACTGGAAGAAGTTCGTCTTCCTGTACGACACGGACCGAGGTGAGACGGCCGCTTCTGGGAACGTGTTCCTGTTTTACCAGCGGGAAGCAAACGCAGCACGAGTCGGTTGGTCTGGTCCCAAACATCCAGCGTGATGCTTTTATGTTCAGTTAATGAGAGTGAATGTTTCACTCTGCTTTTAGAAAAGCATCAATAAGGAGATTATTATGTTTTATAGGACGGGTGTCGATATTAAGTATGTATAAGGAATTGACCGTGAGGTTTAAACACGATTCAATGTGGGAATAACTGAAGAGTTTAAACTGGTGGAAATCATGAGTTCTTATGTTTTCCAACTGCTTCCTTTTGAACAAATCGTGTAAAACGGCATGTCAATTCATATGATTATTCAGTTTTTTCTTTCTGCTTTTAGTTTGTGTCTGAAATTAAATAAATCAGTAAATGAATAAACGTGCAGTTCTAAATGCACTGCTTACCGTTTGCACTATAATCATAACTGCAGCTCATTTGTTTTGGTGGTTTTTCTAATTAAAATCACAAATTTTTTGTTGCCTTTTTAAAATTTAAAGACATTCTGCAGTAATTTTCTTCATTAAACCACTGATAACATTTACATGTAAAAGAAAAAGATTAAGGAAAAATAAAACTGACTGGAAACATGAATTGTAATTTGACTGAGGTGCAGTAAAGAAGGAGTTGGAAGTACTGCCACCTGCAGGTGGGAGTTAAAATCGCGTAAACCCGATTTCTTTTTTGGCAATTTCTGCTGAAATCTTTCAATAATCTTGCGTTAGTGTGAAAAATATGGCGATCTGTTGAATTTGCTTAAATTTCCACAATCGTGGAATCATAAATGAATAATTCTGATAATTAAAATGATTTATAATAATAACAGTTTTCACTGATGATGTTTCTGTTTTCATTTCCGATCATCAAACTCATTTGAAGATCAGAATAAAAACAAACAAACGATTATTCATAAGTCATTGCTCCCTGAATCAACGTGTTTAGGTTCGGTTACCGTCGCTGTGGGTCTGATCTGCTACTCAACCGTTTTGAGATGGCTGAACAGCTTGTGCAAGGCCTTTGACTAGGCCACCCCAAAACCTTCTTTCTGGTTTTTTCCTCTCAGAGTTGAACTTTAATGTTTTTAAATGCAGATAAATCTCGGTGTCAGGATGTTTTATCTGTTCTTTTCTGGTTTTCTGGTTTCATATCGAAGTGAAACCTCCGGAAAGCGTTTCTCGGTTCACACGTCTCTCCCTGCTGCCGGTTTGTTCGGATTCAGCGCACCGTGTCACATTTCCATTACAGCCAGAGCGGCGGTGGCGCCTGGCGGGCCGCTGCCTCCATCTCTGAGCTGATTGGCTGACGGGGCTGCGGCGCCGACCCAATCTGCTCAGAAAACCCATTCCTGCCTCTGCGTCTCTTATCTGGGGGTCACGCATGCTTGACTGGGTAAAAAGCTTCTCTCTTCTCTCCGCTCAACAAAAGCCGCAGGAATCTGATCAAGTGTTCTGCAGAAATCCAACATGGCTTCCTGTCGGAGGCGGCGCCGCCTGGCAGAACGGCGCAGCGGGACTTTAACGCAGATTCATCAGAAACTTTACAGTAACGACGCAAAGGCAGGAGCAGCAAAACGCAGCCAGAGCTGATCTAGATAACGCAGAAACAAACGGTTTGCTGCGCTGAGAGCCACAAAGCAGCCCCACATCATCAGATATTTTATAATATACTATACAGGAAACAGGAAGTCTGAGGAGAAAAGAAATGTTTACTGAAGATGGACGGTGGAGGATTATAGAGACACTCTGAGAAGAAATATAAAACTATCAGAACAGAATCTAAATATGAGAATGAAGTGATGACGTTTAAAAAAAGTTATATAAAGTTGAACTGTGGGAATAAAGTCAATATTGTGAGAATAGTCATAAAATTATAAGATAAAAGTCACAATGATTGGATTTCACATTATTTCAACTTTACTTTTGTAGTTTTATCATTTTTATTTTTCTTCCGTTATAAATCAGAATGTTCTATTAATCCAGTAAAATCAGATTTTGATTTCATGCTATGAACTGAATCATGGGAAAACTGCTGACAAAGATTACCGATCAAGGAAGGTTTGGTGGAAGGAAAAACTGTGGTCGCAAAAATGCAGATTCCAGAGTGTTGTGAAGTGTGTCACTTAGGAGGAGAAGCCGTCCAGACATATACCTATTAAAACAGGTTTATTTCTTTTCCTGATCTGAATAATTGTGAGAAAATGACAGATTAGAGGAAATAAAGTGAAAATAATCCAGATTAGAGCTCAGCTCAACCTTCTGCACAAACATTTTAATTCTTCAAGCTCTTTTGCTTCAGTTTTGTTGTCGGTTTTTCTGCGTTGTGCAGAACCAGAGTTTTTCTCCTGATAAATGATTCTGAGACATTTAGACGTGTCTGATTCTCTGTAGTCTCTGTGGAAACTGAACAAAATGTTCTGAGAGGAAGGACAAAGTGAAACATGCAGCTTGGAAAGGAAGGAAAAGGCAGGAAGCAAAGAATTATGGGAAATTTAAAAACAGATTTTACTGTAAAACTAAACAGAGAAAGAAAACAGGCAGAGGTCAGAGGTCATTTATCCTGGAGTCGTTCAAATTCAGAAGTTTTTTATTGATCCCAAATGAAATTAAATGTTGATGTAACTCATTAACTCAAAGTCTTGTTGTCTGTTCCTTATAAATATGAATAAATGCTTAAATCCTCCAGTGGAGGCATCGCTCACTAAATAATCAGTTTCGCTAACACTAAAACGTTACACCAACACAGCATTTAGCAGAAGCTAATGCTAAATCACAGCATCAACATGATATTTAGCAGAAGCTAGTGCTAACACGCTAACTTCAATTCAAATGATCTCTGTTCTTAAATGACTAATACTGTCTATCACCAGTTGAAAATATATTAATATTGGTTTTGTATGTTTTACATTAAAACATTTTTATTCATTATCTTCCTGTTTTATTTGACTGCTGCCTTATTTCAATCACAGCAGTTGTAGGTTATGTTGTCACATTCATGCCATTAAATGAAATGGTGAAACTTATAACATTTTGTGTCAGGTAATAATCTGCATGTAGGAATAATATTTTTCTGAAAGTTTTGGCAGCTTAAACTTTATTTTGAGGAACTAAAGCTGGTTCTGAGAGGACTGAACGTTCTCAGCTGGTTCTGGTTTTCTCTGTGAGAAAAGAAACCAAACCACCAGAAAACCCAGAAATGAACAAGCTAACAGATTAAATGCCTGAAATCCCAGCAGCAGCAGCTCTGTTTGTGGTGCGGTGACAAGGCTTCATGTCCCATTGCGCGTGGTCAGCCTGTCCGGCCTAAAGAGGCCTGACAGGAAGTGAAGCACAGCCTGGACCGGACCGACTGATTACCAGCTGATGAATGTGTGGCTGGAGGCTGCAGGAGGAACAGCAGCCGACTGCAATCAGCATCAACCCGGCTCTGCCTGGGTGTTGGCCCATTGAGGCTAACGCTAGCGCTAGCCCGGGCCGAGCAACTGCTGCTGCAACATGTGGGGAGAGAGAGAACATGTTGTCCTCCTGCTTCTTTTTTCTGGTCAGTGTGGAGCCTTTATCACTGTATGGCAAGCTCATTTACCATATAACACCAGAGCGGAGAAGTCAGAAATATTTGTTTTAAAGGGCCAGTATCATGTGTTTTCTAGGCACATAGTGCCATCTTATAGCATAACCAAGTCACCATGCCAACTTTCCACATTATAAAAATGCTGTATATCAAATATGACTTCCTAATTTAACGCCTGGAAATTGGGCTCTTCTGCTCTTTTTTTAATGCCTTTACCAGTATTGCTCTGAGCAGCAGCTCCAATGAGCTCAGGAGTTCCACCAGGTGTTTGCTAACTAAGGAACTGAGTGGGGGAGGAGCTGCGCCTTGAAGGCGGACCTAGCTCCCGCCAGCTGAATGGTTGCCATGGAGATTAAGGGATTTCATAAACATGTATGAAAGAGTCAAAGCAACACTCCAGGAAGTGACATGATGGAAAGATTTTAAAAAAACAGCACCACACCATAATTTTCCTTCCACCAAACTTCACTGTTTTAAACTTTTTGGGTCTTGTTCGGTGATAGAGGCCAGGTTCTGAGTTTATTCATCAAAAATCTGTAATTTGAGGTTTTTCTGACGCTCTCAGTTTAATATTTTGACTCCTCTAACAGAAGTATTGATTTTATTAAACTCTGTTAAGGTTTATAGATTGTAAGCCTTAAGGCTTAACTTTTTCATCCTGAGTTGCACCTTGTTTGATAATCCAGAAACTTTTCTGCGTGCTGAATCAGCTGCTACTCTCTAAAAGCTGACAGGTTTCTGGCTGCTTTCTTGGCTTCCTGCCTTCAGTTTCTGATTAATTTAACACTTTGATACGTCGTGTAATTTATAGCTCTATTTGTTTTTCTTAGTTCATGTAGATTTAATGGTACCAGATCCTGGGTGAATTTCATGTCAAATGTCTAATTATACTATATTTATTGAGCTGAATGTTTGAGTTTTTGGTTTGTCAGACGGTTAAATCTGGTTTTCTGACTGTCTGTTGTGACGACGGCTCATATTGTTCATTGATTACATGCAGACTAATTTGTTACAAACATTTTTACAGTTTTCACTGTTTCTGGGCTCAAACTGACATTCATATCCATTCCTCTCATTATTCAACATGTTTTCCTGTTCAGTCTCGTCTTCATGTCTCATTTTTCTTTTCATTGCTGGTTTTTAGTCCTGTAATGTTTTTGTTTTCTTTCACTTTTTTATTTCTTTTATTTAATATTTTTATATTTCTGCTACTTGTTTCAGTTTTTGTTCCATTTCCTCTTCTCATCCTTCTTCCCAATATTTTCCTTCAGTTTTCTTAATGTCTCCACCTCACATTATTAGTTTTTTTTCATTCTGCCTGTTTTCGTTTTTCCTTCATTTTCCCCCTTTTTTCATTTCTTTCCTTTTCTATTTTAGATAATCTTTCATCTTTTCTCCCTTGTTCTCTGGCTTCCTTCCATTCGCTGCTGACTTTCCTAAAGATGAATCTCAATAAATAAAGAAGGAAATCAATCAGAAATTTAAAACCGAGACTCTAATATAGATTTATTTCACTGAATGTGATATAATTTGGCCATTTATCTTGTTAGGTTTCACAATTCTGGTTTACAGATAATAAAAACCTAATAAACATTCTGAACTTCAAATCAAATATTCCTGATGTTTCCTGGTTTAGTTCAGAAACTCCGAATTTAAACCAGGATTGATGGAGAGTTATGTTGATGTTGGTTAGCATGCTAATGTTAGCATCAGTAAGCTAACGTTCTGAAACATACATTTTTCTGTAGTTCAGTTTTAGGTAATCTTAGCATGCTGACGCTAACTTTAGCATGCTGATGCTAACCAGGTTCATTACTTCTTATCTTGATTATTTATACTTCATAAGTCTGTTGTATAATTATTTTTATTGATGTTAATGGATTTTGAATGTGCAGCAGAGAGGAAGCAGCAACGTTTCTATCTTTAGCTTGTTGCTCTTTAGCTTCAGCTTGTTGCTTTCTGGTCATTAAATATTAACCAACTTCATTTAGTTTTTTCTAGTCTGCTAGAATTAATCAAAGGTAAAATAAAAAAATAAAAATTATCTGCAAACCTGCTGTTTTAAATAAATCAGATATGTATAAGTTTTATTTATATATAGTTTAATTTAATTTATTTGGTAGAAATTAAATAAGGTGGCATTTCTGAAGTTGCATAATAATGATCCAAAATGCTGTTTTTCATCTGGACATCTGGACAATACTTAATTTGTCTTGCTAGAAACAAACAAAATGACTTAACTACACAAATTTTGTCAATAAATACAACAAAATCAATAAATACCAAATAATGAAATAAAGCTGCAGTCCTTTATCCAATACATTTTTCTCTCCACCGCTACATAAAATAACCAACAAACACAGATTATTTTCCCATTTATCATGTCTTTAAGAATTTATAAAATATTACAGCTGCTAAAAATACTAAATTATTATGCATGAAAATGTCCCCAAAAAATCCCTCAGTGAGACTTAAAACAAATTTTTCTTGTTTTCAGCACAAAACCTCATTAATCTTCCCTTTCAACTGGAAACACTTCGCTCCCATCTGGGGGCTCGGCTGTAAAAAAGCCAAAATGCCACGAACTGCTTCCTCTCTGCAGGGACAAGTGTGTGTCTCTGTGTGAGTGTGTGTGCGTGTCTGTGTCTTGGCACCAGCACCCCTCTAATGGGCAGTGAAGGGCCGAGGAGGGATGGAGGTGTGCAGGTTGCCAGAGCGCAGGTTAAGCCACTAATTGGGAGCAAAGGGAGCCGGGTTGCCAGATTGTGATGGCCACCAGGAGGGGCCATTTAAGGGGGACATCTGTTCCTGCTGGAGGACGACCGCCCTGCTGGCCGCCGTCATGGCCGCCCCGCGCCCGGATCTGCTTTCAGTCTGGAAACGCTTCAGAATTTGTTTTGGCTCCTTGAGGACGTCAAGATTCAACCCTGCAGTTCTAAACTTAGTTACAGGTTCTGCTCAGAGCTGTTTGCTTCAGCTCAGAGGAGATCCAGAGACGAGTCTGTAAAATAATACGGAGCCCAAACATGAGATTAAGAGAGAAATATCCTGACTGTTGTTCAGCAGCATTAAAAAGCACCAACAGACTCTGGAATATATAAAATAAACTTTAACACACATTTAATGGAGTAGAATATTCATCCAGATTATTAAGAATATTAAATGATGTCAACAGGACCGACTTCAATAGTCTGTCCTGTTGACAGGACAGACTATTAATATTAGCTTTTAGAAAATCCCAGAAGTAGAAAAATCATTGTAAAACTAAATTTATTACAAGAACATTTTCTATTTTAAATCTTAAACTGTTTCTCTAATAATAACTTCTAAATGAGAGGATGAATATAAACAGCTACTTACATAGTAAAGGTAGCAACTTTATTTAAAATGAAACTTTAAAAAGCAGCAAAGTAAACGAGCGGGAAAATTGTTCACGCTAAACGTTTTCACAGTTAGCTGATGTGCTAAAGGAAAAGAATTAGCTATGCTATTAGTGCATTAGCCAATTAGCAGAAAACAGTTACCGTTTTAGCTCTTTCTTTTTGTGAAAAACTGTCAAACACTGAAGTCTTTACTGTGATAAGCTAGACTAAAACCAGGTCGATCAGTGGAATATTGATCAATATTCAGAGGGCGTTGTGAAGCGTATCGGAGCCTGACTGTCTCCGTCCTCTGTGTGTGTGTGTGTGTGTGTGTGTGTGTGTGTGTGTGTGTGTGTGTGTGTGTGTGTGTGTGTGTGTGTGTGTGTTTGTGTGTGTGTGTGTGTGTGTGTGTCTCAGGGTACGCCATCCTGCAGGCCATCATGGAGAAAGCCGGACTGGACGACTGGCAGGTCAGCGCCATCTGTGTGGAAAACTTCAACGACGCCAACTACCGCCGCCTGCTGGAGGACCTGGAGCGCCGCGAGGAGAAGAAGTTTGTCATCGACCTGGAGGCTGAGAGGCTGCAGAACATGCTGGAGCAGGTGATCGATCGATCAATCAATCAAAAAATCATAAAGGATGTCTCAGCAACACGGCAGTTAAAAGCATCATTAACACATCATATAGTCAACTAATAATAGGTGTCAGGTGTTGGTTGTTGAGTTCTATCGTTAAAGTGATCGATGCAGATCAAATATCATGATCAATGTTTCAGGTATTATTTTCAAAGGAATCTAAACAAGTGGAGGTTTTAGCCTGGATATAAAGCTGCAGGATGGAACTTTTATTCAAAATATTTTTGTGAAACTGTCCCCATGTTGTGACAATTTGTAATAAGAGATAATCTGTGAAAACGTTGACCTCTGCCTTTTCTGAGCTGTGAAGATTCTGCTGCAGCAATTAATGCGACTAAAGATAAAGCATGTATGAGTTTCTCACTCGTTGAAACCCTGAGATGGTCTTCAGTTGGTGGAAGGCCGACTTTCTAACCGTCTCTATGTGACTCTGAAGGTTCAGAGTTCAGCTGGTTTTTAGCCACTGGCTGCGGCTCTCAGGTTGCAGCGATGCCTTCAGCTCTGCAGGGACTTAATGCATCATCATGCCAACATCTTCAAAGAGTGTTTCCCTCCCAGTCGGGCGGCACTGGGAGGACGCCGTACCTGCTAATTAGACCAGTTTGAACCTGGGAAACGTCTGTTTTCATCTCCAGTGATGGTCGCTGGCAGCAGCTCACTCAGAATCCGCTCCTCCCTCCTCTTCCTCCTGCTCCTCTTCATCATGGCCGCCTCCATCTCTCTGAGGGCCGACTGCTTCTGCTGCCGACTCTCAGCCTAATCTGAAGTTTATCTATTTACATTTTTACCAATTATGTTGAAACTAGAGCTGTAACGTTTTGCTGTTTATTTGTATTGCTGAACTCTCTCACTTCCACCAGTGAGTTGTTGATGAGTGCTAAATGCTATTAGCATGACAAACTTTTCATCCAAGGGGTTTTATTTATTGATAAAAACGTCACGGTTTTGTAGAAACATAAAAGCTATAAATGGCTGTTCAAAATGAGACTTCATTTTTTTATTGACTGAAGGTGAATACATGAACTAAAAACTGGAATAAACATAAAAAAAACATTTTTTTCATTCTGCTGCTTTTTATTTTTATTACACTGAATAGAACTTCAGATTTTTTTCATCCATAATTTTCTTTAGCTTTGAACTGGTTCTGTTTAAAACTCTGGAAGGATTTTATTAAAGACTTTTTTTGTGAAATGTTTCATGCAGTGAAAGAAATATTTCATTAGTTGGAGGAAAATAATCTACTGCATTTATAATTCCTGTAGCTTTTTTCTAAAGCACATCATCGGGTTTTATGTTTGATTTATTAGAGATTTTATGTTGCCCAAAAGCAACTTTTCAATAAAATGCTGTTTCCTAGATGTAAATAATGATTTAAATGATCTCTTAGCAGCAAGAACATTATTCACACTATGTCCCCATAACCAATATTACTGCATGTTTTCCTGCTTCAGTTTTCATCAGCTTTAAAACGCAGCCTGGATGCAGATGAGGGAGGTGAAAGGTTGACGGTTCGGTTTCCGAGGCAGAGCTCCTGATCCGGTTAATGACGAAGCTGCTGAGTCACTGCGGGATGCGGGTCAGCTTCCGGCCTCGTTAGCGTGGAGTCAGGTTCAGAGAGCAGTCAACAGGAAACGCATCACCACTGCAGTCCGGCTGAAGATCAGGACTGGAAACCAGACGGATAAAGTCTGTTTAACCCAACTCCAGTCCGGTCTAGTAAAACTCCAGTCCGCCTTAACCCCACTCCAGTCCGTTTGTCTATAAAGTCCGGTTTGTTTTTTTTGGAGTGTGAATGCTAATCGAGTTGTGGTCATCCTCGGTCCGGGTGTGGTTGAAGTGAACTCTGTTTCGGTTTGAACACCCATCGAACGGAGCGAACGGAGATCGCTCCAAAAGCAGGAAGTGGACTACAGGTTAGGGCATTCTGGGTATATACAACCAAAACAAGTTTGTTAGTCTAGCGCTAGCGAGAGAAATGGCTCATAGTCTTTAGCCAAAGACAAAAGCGAAATCTCAGTCGACCTCTGTGGGGCGCCGTTTGTAAAGGAGTAAAGTCAAACATTAACAGCAATAATCTGGGTTATTTAGCCTGTCATAAAAGGAAAAAAAAATCTCTTGTTTTGTAATCCTTTATATTTTCGTTTCTTTTTCACTTTTCTTGTTCAACATTTCAGCTTAAAACAAAGGAAGAGCCTTTTAAAATGCAATCCAGAGGTTAACCAATAGATCCACAGTGATGCCTGATGATGAGATCCACAGATCTCAGTCATTAAACGTGTTTTCCTCCCAGATTGTGATGTTCTGTAATCCTGTCAGATTAACTCGGCTTTGTCTTCCTCAGATTGTGAGTGTTGGGAAACATGTGAAGGGTTACCACTACATCATGGCCAACCTAGTGAGTCGGTCGCCTCCATCTTGGTTTTCCTCTCCAGGCAGTGTGACGGCGTGGAGTCGTCTGTAAACGCCGCTGCTCTCTTCCTCTACAGGGATTTAAGGATATCAACCTGGAGCGCTTCATGCATGGGGGCGCCAACGTCACCGGCTTCCAGCTGGTCAACTTCAGCAACCCCATGGTCATCAAGCTGATGCAGCGCTGGAACAAGCTGGACCAGAGGGAGTACCCGGGCTCCGACGCCCCGCCCAAGGTACCAGAACCAGAAACCAGGACCAGAACTACAACTAGAATTAAAACCAGGACCAGGACAAGAACCAGAGCAAGTGACAGAGACCCTAAAACAGCTCAGAATAGGGAGAACTGAGTTTAAATCTCCTTATTTAAGAATGATCTATTGCAGAGAATGTAATGAACATGCTTTGACTAGACCATAGACTTATCCTGACCTGCTCTAGGAAGCATTATAGGTCAGGTTTAAAGCTGAAATGTTTTAATTTCACTTTGAAGCTGAACTCCGATGTTTGTAAAATGGGGATGACTCAGCCAGTCGGAGATCTGAGGAGCGAACCCAGAGAGGAAGAGCCGTCTGCGTGTCATCCTCCGCTGCTGCATGCAGCGATGTGACAGTCTGACCCACTTCCTGTTCAGCCGCACACGGTTCAAGCACTGGGGCATCACGCCACGGCAGCTAGCAAACCTCCGCCCTGCAGCTCATCTCTGTGTCCAGCACAGATCTCTGCTTTAGACGCAGGAGCAGCAGAAAGGAGTCGAGTGTGTGTGTGTGTGTGTGTGTGTGTGATGTATTGGGCTAGGTGAAATTAAAAGTTTACACCAGTGTGATATCATCCACGGTGGTGTGTGTGTGTGTGTCTTGATGAATTGCTCTCTCTCCTGGAAATCCACTCAGCCTAAATGAGTGGACTCCCCACTGAGACTCTGCGGTTAGACTGACACTAAGCTAATAAACGAACGCCGCGGCGACCGCTGACTCCGCCATCTTTACTCACTCAGATACATAAAAACAGCAACGCTTCGGTCAAAGCTCTTCTTATTGGCAGGTAGAAACCTGATGAGATTAAACTTATTATTATTAAAGTTCTAGAAATTTTAGAAGCATTTATGTCTGTGGATCTGAAGTTTGATTCCCACTCAGGCTGGAGTTTTCCTTCCTTCTAGCCATCAATTATAAAGCCATTGGGCCCCAGGGCCCCTTTGGCCTCCATGAGACGTCAAAGGGGACAAAAAACATGCATGTATTCAGTCATTAACTTTTGTCCTTTTTTCTTTTTTATTTCTTGCTTAAGTCCTGAAGGCACATTTTTTCTCACCCTTTTTTTTTTTACTTAATTGAATGGAATATTTTCCCCCACTTACTGTGTAGATCCAAAGATAAAAAAATAAATAAATAATAACAATAATAATAATTGTACTCTTTTGTTTTGTTTTTGCTTATAAATGAGAAAAATGTATTTTTATTGTCTTTAAATATTTGGTAGAAAAACACAAATTACTCAAATTTTGCACATTATTTTTTATGCTCAGCTTCAGAAAAAAAAGTTCCACAAGAAAAAAATGGGAAGCTTTAAAATATTTTAAAAAAAAATTTACTTGCACATTATTACATTTTTAAGACTTTTTGGGTCTTCAAAAGAAAAATAAAACATTTCAGACTTCTGTACATAATCAGTCGGTGACCCATCTGTTGTTGAATTTCTTTGAGTCACGGCTCAATTTGCTGCTTGTTGAGATGTTTACCTGCTTCGTGTTGTCAGACAGGTTCCTCATTATGGCTGAAGTTTATGATTTACGTTTCAGTGGTTTTCCTTCATCGTTTTCAAACAGTTTTTTATTTTTACTCTAATTTTATCTGATTTTAAAATAATTTCTTCTCTAAGCGTCTCAGTGGTGCGCTCCAAACAAACCGAAGCATTGTGCAGGTGTCCGGTCCACAGGGAGGTTTGTGTTGCTGAAGGTGTGATGGAAGCAGGCGCCAAGCTGTGATTGGTCAGGCAGCAGCAGAGGGCGGGGCTTAGCTTGCTCTTTAAGCCCTAATGTTGCAGTGAGCAGCAGGCTTATGAATGGGGTTCAGCCCCGGCTGCAGGCAGAGTTAATAAACTCCCACCAGCCGGGGTAATTAATGCCAGGCTGCTTCCCGGCTGGACAAAACGCTTCCCGTTACCCCCCCACCTCTCTATTACTCCTCAACACCCAAAGCCAGGCTGCCGGTTCGTCATTCACTCAATTACCTCTCTGCCCTGCCAGAGGTTAGTTTCAGGAGAATTTATGGTGCTTTAAGGGGAGCAACATTTTTACAGAGCAAATAATCAGAAGCAGCGGAGCGTCTTCAGGTCACAGATAAATGAGGGTAAATTGGTGAGTTTACCCTGGGGGCGGGGGCTCTGCTCTTGTCTCTTCCTCTCTGTTTCCAGGAAATAATGACTGGAGTCTCCTGCTCCCGTTACGTTGAAGAAACTCAGCACGTCCTGTGAAAACACCTGAACAGCAGAACATTAAACCTGTTGGGCTAAATCAGAGTTTAATTGGGCTCATTCCCCAGACCGGGTCGGGTCTCCTCCCGACTGCACTGACAAGGACTCTCATTTCATTCTGCCTGCTGAGTTTTACATAGTTTTTAAAGTGTTTTAGCACCTGACAGTCCGTAGACTCGCTTTGACTTGTTCCATCTTCAGCTGCTGTGGTTCTCTTTCTTTCTGCTTTGAGTCAAACCAACCAAACAACCTGTTCCCCTCCTCGCCTGTGGAGGCGCTGCACCAAAAACCTCTGAAAAAGACGCAGAGACCTTCCTTCTTCACCAAATGGAAACAGAAATGGAGGCGTCAGATTTTAGCGGTTGTATTCGATCTGGGTTCGGTTGAAGTGAACTCTGGCTCCAAAAGCAGGAAGTGGACTGCAGCGCAGGGCATTCTGGGTAAATACAACCAAAACAAACGTGCTAGCCTAGCGATAACAGGAGAAATTACTCATCTTTCGCTAAAGATGAATCCTTCAACCGCTAAAATCTGACACCTCCGTTTTGTTTTCATTTGGTGAAGAAGGACCTTGCTCTCAGTGTCTTCAGAGGTTTTTCATGTCGTTTCCTTCAGTGGTTCTTGGTGCAGCGCCCCCACAGGCCAGGAGGGGAACAGGGTTTAGTTGGTTTGACTGAGAGCAGAGAAAAATGAACCATAGCAGGTGGAGATAGAGCAGATGATGAAATTCTAGTTCCAGTAGAACTGGGTCTACTGGACCATCAGGAGGAAAATATCCTTAAACTCCAGACAGCCAGTCGGAAACAGACCTGGTTATCTGTTAACGCCTGCTTGTGTCTTGCAGTACACGTCAGCGCTGACGTATGACGGCGTGATGGTGATGGCCGAGGCCTTCAGGACGCTGCGCAGTCGAAAGGTGGACCTGTCCAGACGGGGGAACGCCGGGGACTGCCTGGCGAACCCCGCCGCCCCCTGGAACCAGGGCAAAGAAATGGAGCGGACCCTGAAACAGGCGAGGGACATGGAGTTCATTTAGTCACCACCCTGAACTGCTCCCATTTGGTCGCCTTCTAACCATAAAACTTCTGTTTTAATTGGATTTAATGTGACAAGCGGCACATAAATGTGAAGTGGAGGGAAAATAAAACATGACTTTCAACATTTTTCACAGAAAAACATTCATGAAAAGTGATACCTGTTTTGAAAATGAACCTTTTGGTTGATATGCTTGAACACATTGTTGAAATGGCGATATAAAGAGATAAACTACAACTGAATAAATTAATCATAATCTAAAAAAATGTGTTACAGGAAATCAGTGTATTGGATTATGATGGAGACAGAATCATTCTTTGTCTTTATTTCTGTTTAGCTGCATGATGGCTGACATGATGATCTAGAGTCACTGAAGATGTAAACATTATAAAACTGTAACATGAAGTCACACATTTGGACAAAAATCGACCTAATTTGTAATTCTGAACCTAAAGAGCCTTAAAATGTAAAGGTTTCAAACTTTTCCCTATTTTAAGTGACAGACAAAGAAGGGAAGGAGTAATGAAGCGACAAATGTTTTAGTTTTTAAAGTGAAGACTCTGGAACAAAGAGATGGCCTAGAATGGCCTAGTCAAAGTGCAGACCTAAATCTAGCTGGGGACCTGTTGATTATTGACAGGAATGTGCTGTTGTATCTGCAGAGATTTTCAGCTTCAGAAGGTCTCTGTGTGGAGCGTTAAGGAAAATCACGAGTCGTTTTCCTTCAGCTTTACATTTATTTACTGCTTTATTTGTTCTGTCACATAAAATCCCAATAAGAGCAGCCGACTGTGGGTCAGCTCTGTGGATGTGGCTCAGATAAATTGATGAAGGTCTCATTGGTTGGTTCCCCTCTGCATGACATCACTCTGTCTGTCTCTGCGCAGGTCCAGCTGCAGGGACTAACTGGTAATGTTGAGTTTAACGAGTTTGGTCAGAGGATCAACTACTCCATGGACGTGTTTGAGCTGAAGAACAACGGACCCAGAAGGGTAAGACTTGAAGACGAGCACCAGGTCTCAGACTTAATTTGGGGCTTTTAGTGATTTTCTTTCAGTTGTTTTTTTTTCCAGAGTGGAAGGATTACAGGATAACAACTGTGATGAGTTTTAAAACAACACTACTGTGGATTTTAACTAACTGGCATCGATAAGTGATGCTGAAGGTTCTGGAGTATCTCCAAATGTCTTATAAAAATCTATAGCTACTAAATCTTTCTCATCTGAATATTTTAGCTGACGATGTCCCATTATTTGTCTGACTCAGATCTCTTAGCATGTTCCTGCTGGAGTCCTGTGAAAATTTCCCAGACTTTCTGCAGCTGGGTTATTCATAAAAATGTATCAAATAATTTTTCTACAACTTTCCAAGTTTTAATTCCTTCCTGTCTTCTCAGGTCAGAGTGACCTGGAAAATTAAATCCGGACACTTTCTGACTAACGCTGTGTAAACAACATAATTAATCTCCAGCATTGACTGTTATCAGAGTACAACCTGCTCAGAGAATATTAATGGGAATATAGAGCAATATTTGAGTCATTATGATCACGCTGAGTGAGTGACAGAAAATTGAAAATAAACCTCCATTTGCTCCATTTTGTAAAAATTTAAAAAGCTTCATTAAAAGCTCCAAATTAATGACATTCATTTAAACAATGAGGTGATGTACACTGTGGATAAAATGTGTTCCCATTATATACCAATAAGCTCTTTCTTAGGATGGGCTCAGTGCCTGAGCAGCATGTAACCACCTCATTCAACAGGATTAGTTCTGGTTCTGGGTCTGATTCTGGTCCCATTTCACTGCCAGTGGTTTTGTTGCACAGAATCTGGAATAATGGAGAAAGAGAAACACCACAGATCTCCACAACTTCAAATCATCACCTTGAACATTGGAGGTTGGACACACATGACCGTTCTGGGTCCAGATTGGTTCCCCACTTTTCCAGAATGCATTGCTGTAAACCGTTTAAAATCTGCTGATGTACAGCGTGCTTTCTGACCAGAGTTAGCTGTAAAACTGAAAGCATGAATGAAATGTCTGTCCCAAAGAATCACTGTCTGAAGCGCAAACTGCACAGGTGGGAGTTTAATAACAGGTTTACTCCTGTGGAGGCGCTATAAGCTCATGTTGTGTCATTGATAGATGGTGGGTATCGACATGGTTGAAGTTAGCACTTTAGCATTAGCCTCCTCAAAATACTATGTTGGTGTAGCAGTTATTGTCAGTGGAACTGTATATGGTTAGCGTTTTACTGTTAGCTTAGCTAATGTTGTAGCTAGCAGTGCCCACCTGTTTGTTAAACCAACTCTGCTGTTTCAATATCATGCCTGAATGACGACAGAGGCTTGTTGAGGTGCCAAATGCTACAGCGTGTGTGTACATATATAGTATATTGTATGTATTTTTGATGCTGTTTTAATAAATAGGCTGAGCAGCAGCTCTGATGGATGAATGGATGGATGGATGGGTGGATGGATGGGTTTTCCCTTATTGTTTTCTTGTGCCTTCATCTAAACATGCCCGAGTCGTCTCACCTGTAGCTGCTCACAGCTTTTACAGCATCAGCTGCTTAACAGACAGGTCAGTGTTAAGAGTAGCTCTGCTTCTCCACTGCCTGTAAATCAGAATAGTATCAGAGATGTGTTCAGGCTTCTGTGATGGATGAAGTGGTTTGGGGTTGGTAGGATTTAATGCGTGTTGCGCCATTTTCTGTTATCATAAGTGAGGTGTAAAAAACAGCCTTGGGCAGCATCTCCGCCTCTGGTCTGAGAGGATGGATGTGTGTGGAAGAAATGGAGGCGAAGGCGGGAACGGCGGAGAGAGTGATGGGGAGAGGATGAAGTGAAACAGAAGGCAATCAAGGTATGCTGGTGGAGGAGAGGAGTTCCCATCAATCAGAAGCTGCTTTGGCCGGCTCTGGGATGCGTGGGAGTTGGTGTGTGTTTGTGTTAGGTCAGAGCCTTGGCCCCACACTCTGCATGTCCTTCAATCATCCTGAGGCCGAGGGCCGCCGGCCCCGGCCCCGCCGCCTCCGCTCTGTCTGAATTATGGCTGTTTACAGCGCCTGTCACAGCCTCTGCATCCTCTATGATCTGTATATCAGTCTGGCACAATATTGCTTCTCACATTTCGGCTTTTTACCATAAATTCCTGCGACGCTCCCTGGTCACGGTGTGCCGATGCTCTGACCAAAGCACATCCTGTATGTCACTTCCTGGCAGTCACTTTGACCCCAGATGACCTCTGGAAGGAGATTCTTACAGACGAAGAGAGTTCTTCAAAGATTAGTTATTAAGATGCTGCTTAAGCGGCATCACAGGATGGAAGCTGCTGCAGGACGCAGCATCTGGAGAACAAAAAGAAGATTGTACCAGAGAGTAGTGTAAAAGTGTAGTTAGAGTGAGTTTAAGCCAACAGAAAACAATAAATCTCAAATGTCAGTTTCACGTAGTGATGGTTCCGATGCTACAGTTGTGCTGCTAAATGGCAAAATGTTTTAATAATACCTAAAAACCAAAAGGCTGGATTAAGAAGGAATCGGCTACTAGTGGTTTGTTAAATGAAATGGTCAATCAGAAACAAATAATTACTCATGCTAACCGCTATATGTTAGTTTCTGGTGCTAAATGCTAATAAAACTTTATACCATACTTGCCAAACTGCTAACAATGTGGTAAAATCCTATTTATTCAACTTTATGCTAGAATAACATGTTTCCATCACACCATTTTCAGGCATTAATTAGCTAATCATGACCTAGTCATGATTAGCTCAATACTGTGAGATGCTAATGCTAATTATTAAAAATAAATTTGAGGACCTCTGGTTATTCCAGGCTTAGTATTGGGGTAATTGAAAAACTTTCGCACATATTCCATCATGGATTGTTTTGTGGAGCATTTCTAAAATGCATCTTTGGAATCTGAAATAGGCTATCTAGATGCTATGCTAGCTGATATGCTATTGGCTGGAGTTTCCAAAGCAGCCACTCCAGGAGAACCATTTATTTTCCTAGCGATATTTCTATGACTGTTTCCACATGTGTATAAATGCACTTTGAGCTATTTTAAAATAGGGCATTATGAGTGTTTTATGCAGATTCTGGTATTTACATTTGAAATTATGGATTTATAAAAGTATTTTGACAGGAACTAGACAGGGTCAGACAGTCAGGATTTGAACAGCAGATTTTCCTCCATAATTATATTTACCAGCCAATGATGAAATGCTAATGCTAATGCTAGTGTGGTAGCATGTGAAAAATGGCCACATGTATGATAATGATGGTCCTCTAAAAATGAGTGAGAACTGAAATAAAATCAGTTTCTTCATTAAACTTTGTTTAATTGCTGAGGAAGACTTAATGATTAATTTACAAGTATTTACTTATTTTTCTATAACTGAACTTATTTTTAATGTGCTATAAGCTTATCAGAACCCAGTAATTATTATTTTTACATAAAATTTCAAACACATGAATCCAGTCGGTATAATCTGGGACTTCAATCATGTTTCCAGGGTTCAGCTAAATTCTATATCTGACATCAAATGTCCTGCGAAAACCAAATCTGAGGTGTTCAGTCTGACATTCATGGCATTGGTTTTATAAAGCTAATTAAATTATGGATGTTTTTTAATCTAGATCAAATTATTTGGCTTATTCATCAGACTGTTTAACTCGTAAAGCTAATAAATAAAGCTTCATGTCTTGTTTGTACTGAGATTCTTTGCTTTGTCACCCAGAACATCTCCAGTAAACTCCTGTGATTCTAAATCAGTAATATTAATTATTAATCCCCCAGTTTGAGTTCAGAGTACCAACTGGATGTTCTGGTTCTGATGCTTTGTTCGTCTTGCAGATCGGCTACTGGAACGGTGACGACAAACTGGTTCTGGAAGAGGAAACCCAGCAGCTTTCCAACGACACCACAGGCATGGACAACCGAACCGTTATCGTGACGACCATCATGGTAAGCTAGCACTCTATACTCACTGCACTTTTTCTCTTTTCTCCAAAACTTGCTTCTTTTGAAGGTTTATATAAATTATTTTTTTCAGTGCCACGCCCTGATTGCAACTTTAATCAGGACTCTATGGCTGTAGCGATTCATCAGCTTCATTAAATTGTTTTACTGTTTAGCGTGCTTTGCTCCAGCTGGATGATTATTTGTGTTGCGCAATGCTCTCACTTCCGCCAATAATTTGATGACAAATGCTAAGCGCTGGAAAGAGACAGCTGACTGAAAAACAGAGTTGGAGTTTCTCATTAGCGCGACTGCGATGCTTTAACGCCTCAGCAGGAAACATTAGAGTTAAGATCGGCTCTAAACAATCAGATTAATTAACGCTGGACACCTGAAGTAAATCCGACATTTTATTTTGAACCTCTATCAGTTTTAAACATTCTCAAACATGACTTTGCTCTCTTTAGGCTTAATAATGTAAAATTTCCTGTTTTTAGCTTTTGCTTAAAATCTTCCAAATCCATTTTGTCACTTGCTGATCAAGAATAGCAGTAATGTGCAAAACATTTTATTAAAAATAGATTTAAAAATC
Organism: Micropoecilia bifurca; assembly: GCA_903067075.1. NCBI lineage: Eukaryota > Metazoa > Chordata > Actinopteri > Cyprinodontiformes > Poeciliidae > Micropoecilia > Micropoecilia bifurca. Next base: position 43,812 of record CAEGAF010183030.1, read on the forward strand.
TTCAAACTTTTCCTTTTTAGCAGTTAAAGTGAAATGTTTTATTTCTCAGCTATTTTTGTACCTTGTGGAAGTGAAGTCAGTTCAGCTTCCTCCCTCTATTCAGCCCATTTGAACAAACTGGTCCCCAGTTGGACAGGAGGGGACATGAAAGGCCTTAGTGGCAGTGATGGACGCAGCGTCCTGAGCCCAAACAAGGCCCAGAAGAACCGGAGCAGAGGAGAGACAGCGGCCATGTTAATGGATCCCTGTTCAGAAACACTCAGAGCCGTAATGGAGTCCCAGGAGAGGGAGGGGGGATGCATATGGAGGGAGAAGCTGGCTTTGTTGTTTTTCAGAGGATGGAGGATGTCTCTTCAGTCCCTACGTCTCTTCACAGACACGATCTCTGTGTGTGTGTGTGTGTGTGTGTGTGTGTGTGTGTGTGTGTGTGTGTGTGTGTGTGTGTGTGTGTGTGTGTGTGTTTGGTCCTTTAGGTGTAAAACTGCATGTTTTTCTCCCAGACTGATGGATCCTGGTCTGCAAAGTAGCAGAACTGCTGTTTGCTCTAAATCTGTCACTTTGTCAGACTACCTGCTCTTACTTACAGTATATTACACACTCAGAGGACTCCCTGTAAGCCCTAAAACAGCTTAGAAAGACTAATGCTCCCATAATCACACCAATTCAGATCCATCACCTTCCTATGTAGCATGATTTTACTCTTTCTCTGTGGCGGCTTCCTTTCAGCGCCGCTTCTCATGTCGGATCAGCGTGTTTGTCAGTCGTGTTTGGATCAGACTTTGTGAAATATCCTGATGTTTCCTGTTTGTCTTCTGAAAGCTTTAACTAAAAGCAAACGTGATTATTTTATGATAGAAAAGAAATAATTACTTTGACATGATCATTTACTGTAACAGTTAAAATATGAAAAGGGATCAAAATCATTTGGTCATTTTTGTTTGCTTTTGTCATTGCAGAAATTACAGTTAATAGAAAATGTAATGGTGTAAATAACAGATACATTTCACTGAATCTAAAAGACTTTTTAGTTTAACAAGATGAAAACACGATGACTTCAGTCGATCACTCAGAAGAAATGAAAGCTTTGCTAAAACAAAGCTCTAGTCTTTAGTGGTCTGACATTTAATAGTTGGTCCCTCTGATAGCAGAACCTGTTTACAGTGAGGATGATCCTGAGACTCTGCAGCTCAACGCCTGCAGCAGCAAACCGGAGCCCAATAAACCGTTTTGCAGCTTCATGACATAGAAACTGGAATAATGCATGAAGAGGCTGCTGGGTGAGTCAGCGCTGCCTCTGTGTCGCCGGGTCGTTTGGACCGCCGGCCGTCGATCTGGTGCTGATTAGCGCTCCTGACCAAACAGACTGTTTGTCCTGAACACAAACCCAAACACTGAACATGGGCCCAAACAAGCCGGCGTGGCGCTGAGCAAACGGGTTCTGTTTGGTTACGTGTTGGTTTGGATCTGGATCATGAAGCGGGCCGGGTCGTGTGTTTGATCTGGACGGCCCGTGTCAGGAGCCTCATTAGACGGCGGCGGAGCGGTGAATATTGACCAGGCTGTCAGCCATGTTGGCCTTTAAAGTGAAGACCGTGGAGGTTCGCTCTCTCTCTCCCTGTGCCAGAAACACGGACCGTTCTGTCAGAACCAACATGCCAGAACCAACACTTCCAGACACAACTAGAACTCCGATCCATCCAGAACCCATTGAAACTAACTGGAACCAGAAAACTCAAACTGATGCAGATTTATCTGCTTGAACGTATTTTATTGGGATTTTATATGACGGACCAGCTTAATGTGAAGGATGGTTTCTTACAAAACATAATTGTTTTCATTAAAGATTAAAGATGTCAGAAAGTCACTGACGTCTGTCAGAGTGGAGAAGATTACAGGCCTTGAAATGTCTGATTTTCATTTTAAAAACTAAGTTTGCCTTTAATATCTTAAACAGATCTTCAGTTCTGTCTCTTAGTGCTTTTGTTGTTGTTGGGTTGGAAACATTCCACGTTTTCAGGATCAGAAAATGTAATTAGATATGAAGAGCTCACAGTGTAAAGGCATTAAGTATTCATAAATGAACGTTAGAGGAAATAAAATCAACATCCAGTAAAAGATTATGTATCCGTCCACTTTATTTTCTTCATGTTGAAATCTAAAAACAGAAATAAAATGATGGTTCTTTAATCATGAGAACAAATATCTTTAGTGGACATTTATCTAAAATTATAAGCAGACTTTTTTCATGTAACATTTAATTTATCTGACGGTAAATAAAAGTCTCAGACGTCTGAGCTGAAGTCTGGAGCCGGTTCTGTTCTGTGCTGAACTGTCATTAGGTTCAGGTAATAATTATAATCACTCTCAGTAAACTTGAGCAGAGAAAGGCGTTGAGTTTCTGAGGAGACACTGCAGTGTCCCAGTGAGGCCCGGTCCGTGGTTCTGGTTCTCTCCTGTAGCTCAGATGGTAGGAACTGAATGTTTTGGGTTTGGCAGATCAGCTCCAGGAACAAACTGCCTTCATGAAGAGTCGCAGTAAAGCAGCGGGGGGATTTTACAGTCACACCTGTAATGTGTCTCTAAATTAACCCCAGCATGAATCCTTCCGCCTCAGGAAGTAGACTGAGCCGCTCAGTAATTACATGGTTGGCGGTTCGACCCGGCGCTCCGTCTGTCGCTGGAGTGACCTTCAGAGAAACTCCGAAACCCAAAAGGTTCCTAATCGGCAGGAATGCTCCTGGTGAACTGTCCGATAGGAACCAATGAACCTCAGTCTGTTTCACTGGGATTTAATGCGATGGACCAACATGAAGTACGGACGGAACAACTACTGACAGTAATACACCTTTCTCAACAGGCGGGGGCGCACTTTCTCATTTTCTCGGTCCATAGTCCGACATTCGAGCGACTTGAATCCATTCCTCCCTCCCTGGCTCCTCCAGACCCGGTCCCCCACTGGCCTGGTTCGGGGGGGCGGCCGCCCCCCCAGCTCCCCCTATAGCTCCGCCCCTGCACCTGATTCAAACCAAACCCGAGTCTAAAGCCACGTTCACAAAACCCAAATCCCACTTTTTAACAACGTTCCGGTTCTGATCTTTTACCACAAAAAATCTGATCTGTTCCACTTCCATACCTGGAACTAAATCATATCTATAAAATGACGTTATTCATACGGATAATAATAGGCATTGGTAACAATATGAATGATGTGACTTTATTCATATTACTACAAATAAAGTTATAATACCAGAATAAATTCGTCATTTTAGGAGGAGGTAATTTTCTGAAAACTCCAACTCCAAAAAGTAATGTTGAGCATCTTGTTAAGATACTTTACTGGTTTTACAAAAAAGAAAATATTCATATTTTAACACAACATCAAATTATCAGTAGCTTGACATTTGACTTTGACGTTTTATTAAACTATTGAGTTTATTTAGAAAGTCCAGATCTGCTGAGCCGGTCAGATCTTATTGAAGCTTTCTTTTCATTAAATGATATTTTGCTTGTAACTTTCTGACTTATATTCTGGTAGCTTTGCATCTTTATTCATCTAATGACTTTATTCTTGTCATTGAAAGAAAAAGATCTTAGCCTGACTCTAGTACTCCATCACATAAAACTGATCTAATTAAAATGAAATTTTCTTGCTTTAATGAGTTTTGCATTTTGTAATGACAAACTGCTGCTGAATTTAGTTTCTACTTCTGCCAGCTAAAGGCTTCCATATAGAAAAGACAGTTTTTCTGTTTCACCAGTAGAATAAATGAACACACAACACGCCAGCCTGTGTTTGACGCTCTGGTTTCACTTGTTTCACTGGTCTTGTAGGAGGGTCCCTACGTCATGCTGAAGAAGAACTGGGAGTCGTTCGAGGGCAACGACCAGTACGAGGGTTACTGTGTGGACCTGGCCTCAGAGATCGCCAAACACATCGGCATCAAGTACAAGATCGCCATCGTCCCAGACGGGAAGTACGGCGCCAGGGACCCAGAGACCAAGATCTGGAACGGCATGGTTGGGGAGCTGGTGTACGGGGTAGGTGGCGCTATGCTCACTGGTTCTGTCCAGAGGTTAGCTGGTTAGCTGGTTGGTTGAATGGTTGGTTGGTTGGTTGGTTGGTTGGTTGGTTGGTTGGTTGGTTGGTTGGTTGGTTGGTTGGTTGGTTGGTTGGTTGGATGGTTAGTTTATTGGTTGGAGGGTTGGTTTGTTTATCCTACAGTCTCAGGTTTTACCGTTTTTCATCTGTTTGCAGCCATTTTGACATGTAAACATTGAGTTGGGGGCGTGGCCTCCAGCAGCTTATTTGCATAAAAGTGTCAGAGCTCTAAGACAGGAGCTCAGAACTGAGGAGGTGAAATCTGATTTTGAGCAAAAAGTGTAATAAACATGTTTCGTTGAACTACTTCGGTTGTTTAACAGAAAGCATCGTTTGCCCCTATTAAACAGAGCGGGAAACCCCTGAAGGCTGGAGTTGTTGCCACAGGTGACACAACCAGCATGACCAGTTTTCATCTTTGGATTATATTTGTCTGATATTAAAGTATGTTTGATGATCTGAAATACTGAAATGTGAGGACAGCCCCCCCTGTAGGTACTTGTGGTGAATATATAGAATATTTTAGCTTTAACTGCAGAAGGTTTATGGTGGAGATGTGCGTTAGGACGGCTCTGTGTTTACTGGGAACATCCAGGGAAATTATCAACACTTTTCCATTTCTTCCCTGGTGAAGCTCTTCAACTCGGCGAGTTTTTTAAACGCTGCCAGGCTGTCGTCTTAGACATCCTGCATTCTGCTGAGGATGTAAGAACTTTAATCTCTGCCGTTTTCTTTCCTGCGGCTCTGTTTCCCAACGAGTTGGACGGCCGTAATGAAAGTTAAAATGCTGTGAGAGCGTAAGCCCCGCACCACCATGGCTGCCGAGCCGTTTGCTGTAATCTGGTTTGTGGATTTTCTGCGAGCTGCTGAGCGTTTTTCCACAGCTGCAGAGCAAAGAGGTGACACACTGTCCTGCCCTCTACGCATATTTCTCTGATTATCTTATCCTTCCTGCTGATTCTCAGTCTCACAGCTAAGGCTCGGACTATTTTAAAGACTATTTTTGCTTTTTATTTCCTAACTCCCACTGACTTATATGATGGCGTATTATGGCTACTGTCGTTAGAAAAAAAAAGATCAGAAATTTTGAGATTAATCTCAGAAATCTTCTAGACAAAACAAGGAAATTTCTTGACTCGAAAAATCAAAAAAACTGCTCTAGGAACATTTAGATTAATTCAGAAATTTTCTAGGAAAAATCGCAAAAGTTTTTGAGCTTGAAAAGACGGAAATATATTGGAAAAAGTCACAAATTTTGAGATTAATCTCAGAAATTGTCTTTGAAAAATTGGAAATTTCTGATTTTGGAAAATCCAAACATTGCTTGAAAAAAACATCAGTAATTCCTAGATTTAAAAAAATGGCTAGAGAAAAAATAGATGTTTACATTTGTCTCAAATTTCTACAAAAAAACAACTAAGCATCTGTTTGAAAAGTCAATAATTTGCTAGAACAAACCTCAGAAATGTGAGATTAACTTCAGAAACTTTCTAGAAAAAAATGGGAAACTTATGAGTTTGAAAAGTTACTTTGATGTCAGAAAACTTGATTTAACCTCAGAAATCATTTAGAAAAATAAAGTTAGAAAATTTTAAGAGTGGAATATCTCTGACCTTTGAAACGTAAACATTTGAGTTTTTTCTTCCATCTTTTTTACTTTTAAAGCTCAGAAATGTTTTTTTTTTCTTGAGATTATTCTCAAAATTTGAGTTTTTTTTGTATCAATTTTTCCAACTTTTCAAGGTCAAAAATGACCTTGTTTTCTCAATTCAATTCAGAAATACTTTATTAATCCTTAAGGGAAATTATATGTTGCTGTAACTTCATCAATCTTCAAAGATTTATTATAGATAATGAAAAAAATAGATTAAAATTTTCTGAGATTATTCTTACATTTTTTCAGTTTTTTGACAGATATTCACTCTTTTTTTTTTCCAACCATGGCCCTAATATTTATTTGCAGTCTCGACCTTACCCTGACCTAATCTTGACCTAATCCTCTCCCTCTTGCTCCCACAGAAAGCGGAAATCGCTGTGGCCCCTTTGACTATCACGCTGGTCCGGGAGGAGGTGATCGACTTCTCCAAACCGTTCATGTCGCTCGGCATCTCCATCATGATCAAGAAGCCGCAGAAGTCTAAACCGGGCGTGTTCTCCTTCCTGGACCCGCTGGCCTACGAGATCTGGATGTGCATCGTGTTCGCCTACATCGGCGTGAGCGTGGTGCTCTTCCTGGTCAGCCGCTTCAGCCCGTACGAATGGCACACCGAGGAGCCCGAGGAGGGCACCGACGGTCCGCCAAGCGACCAGCCCCCCAATGAGTTTGGCATCTTCAACTCTCTGTGGTTCTCCCTGGGCGCCTTCATGCAGCAGGGCTGTGACATCTCCCCCAGGTGAGTTCGGCCTTCCACCAAACTTTTAACCCAAGAAGAGCAAGAGTCGCCAAGCGTTTGCCACAAACTCTGCTCAGGTGACTTCAGGCCAATTAAATTCACAGATCGACATCATGTCAGGCTAACTGCTGCTCATGGCGTAATTGCTAAGTGGAGACAAGCTAACAGCTAAACATAATGAAGGTAATTGCTAGTTATAGTGAAGATAACTGCTAACTGGAACCAATTTAGCAGCTAATTGTGATTAACATAACTGATAACTGGAGATAGGCTACTCGTAATGAAGCTAACTGTTAACAAGCTAAAAGCAACTCGTTTTGAAGGTAACTGCTAATCATAGTGAAGCTAACTGCTAACTTGAGACAATTTAGTAGCTACTTGAGATGAACTTCATCCCTCAGGATGTACATGACCTCCAGTTTGACATCATGTCAGGTTGCATTATGTTGATCATACAGATAACTTAGCACTCACTCTGTGCTCAAATCCCTGGCCTGTCAATCCAATTAAATCCTTCATCAAAATGTCAGGCATGTCTGATAGACCCAAATAGCAGCTGAGTGAATTTTAACACCCTGCTGTGATGAGCAGTAGTTTGTGGCAGCGAAGTAGAAGAAGAACTGAAGACAAACTAAATACAGTGAAGCTAACTGCTAACTGTAGATAAGCCAACAGCTGCTTGTAATAAATTTAATTGCTAATCTCGTGACACTAACTACTAACCAAAGCTACTCGTGTTGAAGCTAACTGTAGACAAGCTAACACTTGTAACAAAGGTGATTCACAGTGATGTTAACTGCTAAGTGTAGACAAGCTAACAGCTACTTTTACTGAATGTAATTATTATTTATATTGAAGCTACTTGGAAAGAAGGTAATTTTTAGTCACAGTGTAGCTAACTGCTAACTGTAGACAAGCTAATAGCTGCTTGTAATAAACTTAATTGCTAATCTAGTGACACTTACTGCTAACCAAATCTACTCATAATGAAGCTAACTGTAGAGAAGCTAACAGCTGCTTGTGATGAAGCTAACTGTAGAGAAGCTAACAGCTGCTTGTGATGAAGCTAACTGTAGAGAAGCTAACAGCTGCTTGTGATGAAGCTAACTGTAGAGAAGCTAACAGCTGCTTGTGATGAAGCTAACTGTAGAGAAGCTAACAGCTGCTTGTGATGAAGCTAACTGTAGAGAAGCTAACAGCTGCTTTGAATGAAGCTAACTGTAGAGAAGCTAAAATCTACTTGTGATGAAGCTCAGACCTCATCCCCTCAGGGTGTACATGACCTCCAGGCCAATTAAATTCACAGTTTGACATCATGTCAGGCTGCATTATCTGGATCATACAGATAACTTAGTGCACAAATCCCTGGCCTGTCAATCCAATTAAATCCTTCATCAATATTTCAAACATGTCTGATTGACACAAATAGGAGCTGAGTGAATGCTAACACCCTGCTGTGACGAGCAGCAGTTTGTGGCAGCAAAGTAGAAGAAGAAAAAACTGTGTTGTTTTAAATCCTTAAGGTTACCAGCAGTGTGTATTTGTTAGACTGTAGACGTCTTGAGGTGAATCCTTAATGTAAGTCAGCGTTTATTATAACTGCAGCATGAAGCTGATAAGTTAACATGAGAATGTGAAGAACAGTTTGACATTTTCAGGAATACCTAGGGAATATGACAAATCTATTCACAATTCAGTATAGGGGCATACTGTCTGTCTAAACAGCTGAAATATACAATAAAACTGGGAGTCCACTGTGAAATCAAAACAAAGATGGCTGAAATTGGCCGCGGCTCAATCTGCTTGCATTACTCAGAGAAATGTCAATCTGAAGAATCTGAAAACTTCTAATGGGAGCAAAAATAAAAGTTAATGAATATGAATAGCAATGTGACCAGATACTCACATTGCTGCTCAGCTAGCTTCACTGAGTAGCATGTGGAGACAGCTGCTAGCTTATCTCCAGTAAGACAAGCTCCTGCTAGCTTGTTGATGCTAATTTGGGGTTATGCTCCACAACATAGCGGCGTACTGTCAGCTGTTTTAGTTGCTTGCATAAGTAAATGCTACAGATTTTCAGTTTAAAATTGCCTCGCATAGCATTTTCTTAATCTGTGAAGGTTTTAAATCTCAAACACTTACAGTTTAGGTTTTAGCTTTAGTCTCCCAGGTGAAATGCTGATTGCTTCTCCAAACAGTCTTGCTGCTGTCTGTTGATGGTAGGGTACTGATTGTTTAGACTTACCCAACATAACTCCAGCTTAAATGGGGAAAACTGAAAAAGAAAAAGGAATTTCTGAAATGATTACAGCTGCAAGTGATGTGAGATAACGAGACGGGGAAAATGAGAAACAAATCATTGTGATGTTAAAGAATGAGTACTGAAATGTTTTCAGATGATGCTTCCCAGAAATGCTGAACGCATACTCCTGTTTGAGAAGAGAGTTTTAAGTTGGTAAGGGAGTCTGCTTAGCTCAAAGTAAGAACTGTTGCTTTTTTTGTGTTACACTTTATCTGCTGCTCTGTTTGCTGCAGCTCGTTGTCGAACGTCTCGTGTTGCTCTGACTGATTCTGCTGGTTTTGGTTCGGACCATCTCTGTACTTGTTGTCCCCTGCATGTCTGCGACTTCTCCTCTATTGTTTGAAGGCGAAGAACCCTTGAGATCGGCAGACTGGTTCCTAGTAAACATGGTGCAGGATCTGGCTTATGCTTGTTGTTGTGCGGTGGAAGTCACCTGTTGTTGTGACATCAGGCTTCCTTGTCTGCGACGCGGCGAAGCCTTCAGACGGTTATAAAGCCTCTAATTCCCCGCGGTTTCTCATTTGCTGCAAAGCCATCTCGGTGTGAATGGCTTTGTCAGGCTTAAACTTCCTGCTGCTGGTGCGCTCGGGTTATTTTAGGAGCGGCTGCTCTATCTGCTTCTCTAATGGCTGCTGTTGTCGAGCAATAGCGTAACGCTGGCAGATGAAATCGGCCTGTGTCAGCCGCGCCCAAACAGGAGGAGACGACATGGAGGATCCGGAGGCGCGTTAAAACCGTAGCTCACGTAAGCAGCCCTTCCTCCAGCGGGTCGGCGTGTGTGATTAGGAGAACACCTGCTGTGCACCTCCATCCCACCTCCACCTGCCTCCATCCCACCTCCGCCCTCCGCCTGCCTTCCTGCAGATAACAGCCTTAAAGCTCAACAATGCTTTTCATCCTCTGCTCTGTTGGCGCTTTCTTCCCATCACTGCTAAGCTCATGACAGCCCCGTCCATCAATAGGAGCGCTCCCTCGCTTCCAGTTCACCACAAGGAATGAGGTCAGAGGTCAAAAACAGTCACAAAACAAGCTACAGCTGCTGAGATTTAACCAAAACCTTCAAAAGCACTCAAACATCTGTGAGGAGGTTTATGTGTTTTCCATACACACAGTGTGTTTTACTTAAGAGCTTAAAATATTGGAAGAAAATTGAGTTTCCAAGCTTGGAAACCCCCACTCTGCTCCTTCAGACTAGCCAGCAGCAATTAGCAAACGCCTGGTGGAGCTGCTGTAGGAACTACTGGTCAGTGCTGGTCCTGATTTTAGATTTTCCTCTCCTAAACAGGACAAGTTGTTCCTGAAGGCGGAGTTTCATAAAAAAAAAAAGTCAGAGCTTTTAAAGAACAGCTGAAATAAAATGCATTTGGCTTGTTGACGTTCTGATTAATTGGTGATAGATTTGTGTAAAATCTCAGGATAGTTTAAAGAAAAGAGCATCAGTGAGGGAGTGATTACGTTCCCTCAGCTCTGTGGTTCTGTCCCCTCAGGAACATTAATATCTCCTTCCTAATCTAGATCTTTAACTAATTTCTCCCTCTCTGACAGGAAGGGCGAATGGAGCTGGAAATAGTCTTCCTCTCCTTTAAATACGGGTTACTGCCCCCCTCCGCTCCCTCCGGGCGGCCGCAATAATTAATTCAGTGATTAATATCCCGGTCTCCAATGGTTACGGGAGAAGAAGGGAGCTCAGATAAAACGGTGACACCAAAGTCCTTTTAATTGACTACAAATCCCAGCGGACTAGAGGTGAAGTTCTCCCTCCTGCAGCGGCATCAGGAGCTTCTCGCTGCTCCAGGTGGTTTCCTCCGGCGGCCCGACCATCTTTCTGCTGAGTCATGCCGCCGCTTGTTTGCTCCTGATTAGCGCCGATTAGCTCAGATTGTGAAGCAAACGTTCCTGACGGCTGCAGATAGTCGCAGGCCAGAAGAAGAGAGGAGGAAGACTTTGAAGCTGCTCTATCTGTTCACGCCGCGCCGTCAGTGCAATGCCAATTAGCTTTTGTTATCCGGCGCCACAGCGCTGCTCTGCCGCATGGCTTATTGCTCATGTCAGCAGCGCCTCTCTGCACTCGCAGCGCATATTCTGGGCTGCTCTGGAGGCTCGCACTGGGCCGGGTTCACCGCTGGCCCGGAGCTTCAAAGACGAGCTCCAATTTAGAGCCTCTGCTTTGATATTCGGGTCCCAGTGCTAACGATGCTGCGGCTATGAAAAACAAACATGTATGGCTGACATTTGGGTGCAAATATATTCTGGTTTTACTTTTAAAAAATCTACACATTCCTGTTAAAATATATGTTTTCTAAGAAAGCATTCTCACCAGCCATGTTTAGTCTGCTTTAACTTCAGTCCGTTTGTCAAAAAAGTCTGGTTGAATCTAATTCAGGTCCTCTAAGCCTCGGTCTGGGTTCGGTTGAAGTGAACTCTGGTTCGGTTTGAATGCATATATGAATGCCAAGCAGACCTGAGACTGCTCCAAAAGGAACGCAGGGCCTTTTGGGTAAATACACCAAAACCAACATGCTAGTCTAGCGTTAGCCTAGCGTTAGCATGTGAAATGGATCAAGGAGAAATCCTCCAACTGCTTAAATCTGACGCCTTCATTTCTGTTTCTATTTGGTGAAGAAGGACATAATGCTCACTGTCTTCAGAGGTTTATGTGTTATTTCCTTCAGTGGTTCTTAGTGCAGCGCCCCTACAGGTGAGGAGTGGAACAAGTTGCTCAAAGGGTTTGGTTGGTTTGACTAAGAGCAGAGAGAAAGAACTACAGCATCTGGAGATGGAACAAATGGTGAAGTTCTGGTCCCAATAGAACCTAATGTACTGGACTATCAGGGGAAACACCTTTAGACTGTATTACAGAGCCCAACAGGTTCAAATGCATGAATGAAACTTCAAAACTCATAAACACCAAAACATAAATGGTAAAGAAAACCAATGCAACCACAAGACAGAGAAGCAAAAGAAAATCAAAAAATGCAAAAGTAAAAGCAGGTATAAAACGCTGCAAACTGGAAGCACTCCAGACCATTAGGGGGTGTCAAACACCAAATAATCTGGGAGCCGGAGCTCAGGAAAGACATTGGAGGAAGTCTTTCATGTCTTTGCCAAACACCGTCTTCTAGAATATTACAGACTACCAACATATTCATATATTTAGCATTAAGAGCTAAGAGCTGGTAATTATAATTTTCTCCTCACTGTGATTAAAATCCTGATTTTTAGCAATTGTATTCCATGTTTTACCTGAAAACGCAGCAGTTTATTCCTAAATTCAGAAGTTTAAAGTAATAAAGGTGCAACGGATCAGTAATATGTGTTTTTGTAGTGACAGAAACTTTTTATTAAATAAAAACTGGAGACCCTTTAGGTTTAGTCACTGATAATAAAGCAGATTATGGTGTATTAATGATCCTGAGGGGAGATTTGTTTTGCTTTCATCCTGATTATGATCTCTGAAGTTTCTCCGTCTGATTTTCCCATCATATGATTCGTTTTTATGGCTGCAGATGGAAAGAAGAAAAGCATTTCATTTGCTGTATAATCTATATGCTGATTGTTCCAGCAGGGCTTTGAAGCTGGGATGTTTGCTCTCACAAAGCACTTTGTGGCTCTTCAGTCACATTAGAGCGACATGTGGAGATATTCACACACATCGCTCAAATCCAGATGAAATATCAACAACTTTAATGTTTAAAATTCATAACATTAATTACTCCTGACCCCTGTGTTCACCGGGCTGCCAGGAAATATGTCAGAATCTCACTAAAAATGCTTAAAACTTCCTATTTTATTAGTTAAAACCACAAATATACCTTAATAAGAATGAGTAGGCTCAGTGGAAACCAGGCTTCCGCTAACGCAGAAGCTAACATCCATAATTTCCCTTAGTGCCGCTGGATCCAGCTAATAGCATGTCAGCTAGCTAGTTTGCCATGTCAGATTCCCAAACTGCATTTTTCTTAAAATACTATTTTAATGTGTAGAAAAAAATGTCAAAACTTTTTATATATTAAGGGAGTGTATATACTCCTCCTGATATTTTTACATAATTTTACATTTATGACATGTATAATCCATGAATATTACAACTAGTTAACATATGAGTATAGTATCTATTTAATTTTATCTACAGTAGAGGATCAATCATTATTTTTTAAAATTTCACCAAAAACAAAACAAGCATCAATAACAGAAACATCAACAATAATGGCATAATATAGCTATTATATCCAGCAGTAATTATATGATTATATGATTACTTTTTAAAATCTTCCACAGTTTGACTCCATTACCACCATCAGAACTGCCAGCGTTTTTTTTTCTGGTAGTTCTGAATTTGCATATTTAAAACAGTAATTTCCTGAATAACTTAAAAATTAAAACAATTGTGAATGTTTTTCTGTTATTGTTTATTTTTGGTTTGTTTTGAGCTAATAAATCCACAAAAAGGAAAATTTTTGCAAATATTTAAATCCAGTTCAGTTCAACACTTTGTCTTGAGATGCTTTTTAAATAAAAGTAAATCCATTAATTTGAATTGAACTTAGTTTTCAATCAGTGCATTCAGCTCAGTTTAGAATTAGTCTAACAGTTTTCTGTCTCAGGAATCCCAGAAGAGCATCGAGTCGTTGTTCACCTGACCAGCAGGGGGCGGCAGCAGACAATCACAATTTTTCCGAGGTTTATTGATTATGGTTCTTCTTCTTTGATTGGGGTTTATTATTAATCATCAACAGTCATAATTTAGCACCAGGGCCATTAATAAAGTTTTTTTTAAATTAATATTTTTCAAAGTCATACTTTCATCAAAGTCAACATTTAGCTCTGCAGTAGAAATATCTGAAATCTGGAATTTGGCCGTTTAAAATGTGGAGGAACCGAGTATAAAGCGGCGCTTCTCTCCTATTTAACGAATACAAACGAGTGTAACTTCCACTAATAGTGGAAAACCACCAACTAATTGCTGAAAGTGTCTCTTTTTTTTGGCCAATATTGAGTTTTGTGTTCTCCCTGAGGCTCAGCGGGCTGCGGTGCAGCAACTCTGGAGCCAATTTCTGTTTAGTTTCCACTTTATTTCATCTAATACTCTCCTGTCTGGGTTTTCTTGTTTCCAGCGCTCAGGGAAAACTCGCCTCATACATCCTGACATTCAGGTTTCGGCTCAGCATCAGAGAGAGATGGAGCTTTCTTCTGCTTCCTCATGAAAACTGACTTTCATTCTGCACTGAAACCATATATGGAAACCTGCTTGTAAAATGTCTGACAAGCCTTTTATTACAAAAAACTGAAAGTATTTTGTCAACTTTTCCTGCTCCTTTTAAATAGCTTAAAGCAGATCTAATGCGCAAAATTCACATTTTGTACATTTTTATATGCTTCCAATAACAGTCCATGCTTTTAAAAAGAAAAATCAATATTTCTATGTTTTTGGTGTCTGGAAAATGCAAATAAAATACAAAGATCACATTTTATTTGTATCTTAGGTACTTTTCAAACATTCAGCTGAAAATAGGATGAAACTGAATCTTTTGTGTTTCTATTTAAAACCATTAATAATCAGTTAGTGGACTCAAAAATAAGTGTTAAAAGCATCAAAGGTCCAAATAAAATCCAACCAGTTCTGAAGGACTGAACAGAGTTTGGCTGCTTGGAAGTAAAATTTTAAAAATGAGGGATGTCTAAAGACTCATTTTTAAGGCGTTTTTATTGTATAATTTCAAAATATTTCTTCTTTTTTTGAAGATTAATATCTGGAATCAACAAAGTTTCAGTTAAACGAAAAAGCAAAGTGGTGATGCAACCTGGAAAAAACTCGCTGAGGTTTATTCCACCGACTGTTTACTTCAGGCGCATCGGGACACAGCGGCGCGTCACTGTGGATCACAGTCAGAGCTACCAGCCAGCCAACACGCAGCAGTGCATCATGGGAAACACTCTGCTCCTCTGGTCCAGTTTGAATAAAGCAGCAGAGACAGAAAACATGATGACTCTCCTCTTTCTAATTAAATCAGTTCAGTTTCTGTTTATGTCACCAATTCATCAAGCAATGAAGCGTCATGCCCGATTCAGATAAATCATCCTAGTTTAATCCAGATTGCAGCAGAATAAAACCAGATCCTGAGAGGCGACAGTGGAGAGGAACAACTGTTAGTGAACGAGCTTCTTCTGCAGTGTAACTTTATAAAAATATACATTTTTTTACATATTTACCATGTGACAGTTCATGAGAACTAATCTGTGAAAAATCGGTCTGCCTCCTCCCTGTTCCAACTAGAAACAACCAATCAGAGCCAGGAGGCGGGGCTTAGCGCTGTCAACCACCTTCCATGTTGGCTGCTCACATCCTCCTCCTTGCTCTCTGCTATGGTGCAGCTAGCACAGCCTGCAGTCAATGCTGGAGGTAGTTAGCATAGCCGCCCATGAAGTCAGACAAGCTGGTTTTCTGTAACTGTACGTTGTTTCTTTATTAGCACATTTAGCAGTGCATACATGAGGTTGATTGACAGCGATAAGACCTGCCTCTTTGCTCTGATGGGCTGTTTTAGCAAATATTTTAACAAAAGTTACATTCTGCAGCTTTAAAGTCTGAATCGGTTCATTAAGCCCTGATTGTAAGTATTGCCTCTCTCTCTGGCTGCATTTGCATTCTAATGATTTTAACCTTATTTTCCCACAATGCACCCTGTGAGCACCGCCTTCCTCTCTGTTGACATTTCCCTGCTAAACTGGCTGGAATCCCCAGAAACAGACAGAGCAGAGACTCATCGGTATTCAGGTTGGAGCTGAAACATCAATAAGTCCATTTCAAGGCTAAAGTTCCCAACATGCTCCACCGCAGCAGCCGCAGCAGATCTTTAATGGGGATGTTTTCCTGAACTGTGTGCTGTGAGCACCCCCTGCTGCTTGCTCACCTCCATGCAGCGTTTCTGCGTTGACGTTCTCCTCACTCGCTGCTCTGATCCGTCTGGCCCCCCAGAGGAGGAAGAGGAGCTGCAGCACTCTTCCTGCGGTCAGAAACAGAATCGCCTCCATCAGTGGGAACATGGAGGGTTTGATGCCCTGATGAGGGCTGAACACAGAGACACAGCTCCCCCTGGTGGTGGCTCAGCTGCCATGCTTCAGGTGTTGCCATGGAGCAGAGAGGCTCTGATTGGCAGTAAAGCAGCTTAATGAATTTGATTGGCAGTCGATCAGAAAATGAGCTTCAGAATGAATTATTTTAATTTATATTTTTTATTTGAAAACATTAAAACATTTTTGAGATTGATTTTTTCCCCCATATTTTTATTGTTGTTCCTCCTCACTGAAACTCCTTCTTAGGCGATGTGGGAACAGGTTTTCTTTGCGTTTGCTACAGGATGAAACTCACTCTGCTCTGGTTTGTGTTCAGTCACTGATAACAGACGTCAGTGTAAAACTGTAGGGCTGCGGATCTGTACTAAACGGTTGCACAGATCTTCAGTGAAGACATGTTTTTACATGCTGAACTCTTTGGAGGTGAACCTGATTGAAAATCGATCTGTTAATTATCCCTCAGTATAAATATTATTGTATTATAGAAACTTTATGCTTGTTTTTGTTTTTTTTCTTCTTGTTTCTTCATTTTCGCTCTGTTCTGACTGATTCGTCTCTCCTGTCTTGCCCTCTGGTTTTCCTGTGCGGCGCCCCCTGCAGGTCGCTGTCCGGCCGGATTGTGGGCGGAGTCTGGTGGTTCTTCACCCTCATTATCATCTCATCCTACACGGCCAACCTGGCGGCTTTCCTCACTGTGGAGCGGATGGTTTCGCCCATCGAGAGCGCCGAGGATCTGGCCAAGCAGACCGACATTGCCTATGGCACACTGGACTCCGGCTCCACCAAGGAGTTCTTCAGGGTGAGTAGGGGTCAAAGGTCAGCCCCAGGGAAGGTAGGAGAACACATCAAGACTATTTTCTGCCAACTGACTTTCTGTTGTTTGCCTCTGAAGTCTTTGTCTCTTTGCGACCCAGAAGGAAGGCAGACCAACACAAACACCAGGAAATGATACAGTATCTAAAAAGTGTGGCAGGCAGGTAGGCACAGAGAGCGCCACCTCTCTGCAGACAGCCTCTTCTGTGAATGGAAATGTTTTAATTTCCATTTATTGTTGTTGTTTTAGCCATCTGACAGCCTTTGTAGTTATTTGGAGAAGAATTGTTTAAATGTACAGTTCTTCACCGCTTTGGATAATCATGTTGCCTGCGACATGATGGAAAATAGGCATCAACAAGCAGGGCATTCCTGCTAGCGTTTCAAACTTAAATAAATTAATCATATGACAGAAGAGCCGTACCAAACAAGGCAGCTGTTAATGTTATTCAGTACGCGGAAGCGTGGCAAACACAGGTGCTCACTTCCTCCACTACTATTGCTAAAACTGCAGGCGGACTTCAGTTCTAAAACATCGCAGAAAATCAACGTCATAGTTTACGACTTTTCCTTCTGATCACTAATTGGTCCGGTCAAAAATCTACTTTAGGAATCCAAGTGAATGAGAGAAAAACTGAGAAAATGAGATCAGAGGTAGCTAATCTACAGCAGCCATTTTGTTCATGTATCTTTCTCTCACTCATTGATCCATAGTGTCCACATATTTTCTTTTAGTTGGTCCTGAAGCTCATGGCTCTGCTCAGTCTGCCCGCCAATTGATAAAACCAAAACGAGTCCAAATGTTTGGACCGGCTGAATCTCTTCATTTTGGTTTGGTGCTTTTCCACGCGTGCATATGTTCCAGTACCGTTTCCATGGCAACATCAGGACATTCCGTGTAGTTACAAAATGGAGGCCAAAATACAATGGAGAGTTTTATTTTATCAAATCAATAAAGGCAGTGAATACTTCTGCTTTGTGTTGGTCTGTTGGATCCCCTGGGGGTGAATCCGTCTGGAAGTGTGTGTTTCTCCTGAACCCTGTCGACTCCCCACAGCGCTCCAAGATCGCCGTCTACGAGAAGATGTGGGGCTACATGAAGTCGGCCGAGCCCACTGTGTTCACCAAGACCACAGCGGAGGGCGTAGCGCGGGTCCGCAAGTCGAAGGGGAAGTACGCCTTCCTGCTGGAGTCCACCATGAACGAGTACACGGAGCAGAGGAAGCCCTGCGACACCATGAAAGTGGGCGGGAACCTGGACTCCAAGGGTTACGGCGTCGCCACGCCCAAGGGTTCACAGTTAAGGTGGGTGGAATAGTGTAACAATATGGCCGACGTGTTGTTATGGTATTCCACCTTCCCTGGCGTGCCGCCTTTCTGTGGTGGGGGGGTTGCTGCATGCATGAAGGGGGTGGGGCTTGTCTCTTGTTGTGTCTCTTCCAGGTGTGCAGTCCAGGTAAGTCTCTGTGGCTGAGCTGCATGAAGCCAAAGGATTTGTGTTTCTTCTGAGGAGGTGTGTGAAGGTCCAGCTCTGCCTCCATCAGACTCCACTGATCCGAGATGTGGACCTGTGTAAAAGTCTTAAACCGCCCCACATTACCTTCTTTGGTTCACCAGGATACCTGGAGGTCCAGACACTCTTGTACTTTTTCATCCAACTAACGAATTAGTTGGATGAATTTAGTTAAATCAACCATCCATCTGTCTGTCCATCCATTCAACTAGTCATCCAATGAATCGTCCATCCAACTTTTCATCTAATCAGCAAATCATCAGTCTCTTAAATCATCCATCCATCCCTCAGTTGTGTATTTATCTTTAGTTGCTTTCTGAGTTCCAGGCCGTAGTAACCTATATTGTAGTAAACTGCATTAAGCTGCAGTAAGCTGTAGTAAACTGTAGTAAACTATAGTAAACTGTAGTAAACTATAGTAAACTGTAGTAAACTATATTGTAGTAAACTTCATTAAGCTGTAGTAAACTGTAGTAAACTATATTGTAGTAAACTGCAGTAAGTTGTAGTAAACTATAGTAAACTGTAGTAAGCTGTGGTAAACTATAGTAAAATGCAGTAAGTTGTAGTAAACTGCAGTAAACTGTAGTGAAGGATCTGTGAGGCTGTGTGGCGCTGCTGTGGTTGGAGTTCCTGCTTTGACTAGACGCAGTCAGTGACAGATGCTGGTGGTCTTCTCCTCCAGGCTGCTTCCCATGGAGGGGGCAGAGTCACCCTGTCACTTCCTGCTCTGCCCGCCGGGAAACCATCAGCAGCAGCAGGTTGGACGCTCACACCGCTCCTCTGACTCAGCATCATGCTGCTTTCTGTCTGCAATGTGCTGCCATTACCAATGTTTCATTTTGTCAATGATGCAAAGAAATGAAAAGGATCTGAAAGCACCAGGAGACAAACCTCTGGACCCTGGAGACCATCCCAAGATTATAAAATGATTTTTTTGTTAAAAATTTACAAAAACTGAACTGGAGAAAACATTTTCTTAAGTAATAGGGATAAAAATGTTAATGGGGAAAATATAACTAAAACATACTTGTCTTGTTTTTTTGTATTTATGTTTATCAGCCTTTAAAACTGATGTGAAACAAGCAGTTTACGTCAGCTGAGTTACGGCTCTCCGTTTTCCTCATGCTGGCTACGCCAAGCTGGTCCGCAAAGTGAATCCATTTGAGTATTTGTAAAGTAAATGCAGTGTAAACATAATCACAATACGTTGACCTTTTACCCAGGTATGAAAAACTAAAACTATTACTATGAGTAATAAATCAAAAAACATTTAACTAATAATAACTAGCAAATAAAGTCTAAAAACTAATTATAACTTAATTAGACAAACAAACCACAACTAAATAAAACTGAACTATAATGAACCCTGAGCGTTTCCACAGCAACTGGCAGAGAAAAACCATGAAGTCTGTTTTAGATTTACAGAAAGTTTCACCCATATTTGACTCAGAAACGCTTCATAATTTCATTAAGCCGATCCAAACAAGACCTGTTAATTTAATAAATCTCACTGGATGACAAAGTATCCCAGAACTTATTACTGTAAATGATAATATTGTACTTTTGAGACCATTTTCAATCAAATTAAATGATGAGATCAAAGATCAATAAACTTTAAATTCTAATGAACATTTAAAGTTCATTATAACCAACAACCCTAAATAAAACCATCTGCCTTCAGATTCATGTAAAACTAGATGTTTGTGGTTCAGGATGAGAAGTAGGGAACAGTTAGAGATGTATTGGATTTGATTTATGCAGTTGTCATGGTGATGGAGATCAGTGTGTTTCATCTGTTAGGTCACAGCAGCAGAGAAAAAGCTTTATCATCTCCTTAAAACACACTCTGACCTTTGACCTGAATCTCTAGCTAATTGGTGATCTATAATCACAACTTTCTTTAATTGCTTAAATTGTATTTATTTTATGTTTAGTTATACAAACAAAACCTGTTTGGATTCATAAAACTTAAAAGCTCAACTTTAAAATTTCAGTTCTGAAATGTGAATGTTGGTGGAGCTTTGCATCCAGTCCACTAGGTGGCAGCAAGGTTCACTTGTTTGATTCAGCAGTTTTAACTGTTTTATAAAGGTGAAGCATATTATGTGCAAAAGTTTTAAACCATTTACCATTTACTGTTTTAAAATGAAAATTATAGAAATATAAAAGCTTCATAAAACCTATTAAACTATTGCTTTACTAATTAAAATGAGACAGTATCTGAAGTCTTGTCTTAAAGGCCACACGTGTAATAATTTAAAAAAAGAAATACTTTAAATACATGTATGTGTATTTCTTTAAATCAAGGCATTGATTTATGAAATCGAGGAATAATGTGCTGAAATAAAATGTTTCTAATTCATTTTACTGTTAAAGCGTAGAATGACTTTTTGTTCCCATTTATTCTAAAATCTTGTTGAGCCATAAGTCAGCAGCACCTGCTGCTCCGACAGCAGAGGTTTGGCTCCAGGAGCTTTCAGGTCTTTTAACTGGGATTAACTTTTTTCCACCCTTGTCCCTCTCTGACTTCTCCTCCCTCTCCCCCTTCCTCCTTCCTCCCCTCCCAAATTGGACAGCATACTCACCCCTCTCACCAAATATGCTTTATCGTTTTCAAGAAGTGCCGTTAACCTGGCCGTGTTAAAGCTCAATGAGCAGGGCCTGTTGGACAAATTGAAAAACAAGTGGTGGTACGACAAAGGAGAGTGTGGCAGCGGAGGCGGTGGCGAGAAGGTTAGCCGCGATGTCGCTCTGACGTTGATGTGGGCAGGAGAGAAATGTTTGTTGGGAACAGGAGCATCTGCCGGGTCGACCCACCTTTGACCCCCGAGAGGGAAGAGGAGCGCTGCTGAAGCAGAAACACTCGCTGTTCTTGACGCAGAACGGAGCCGGTGGTTCTGGTCCGGCAGCGCCAGCCGTTGAGCTCCGAAAGGTCCCGGCAGGATGCGCCCGTTCCAGAGGAGCGACGCAGCCGGGGGCCCCACCTGTATATGTCTGTTAGCTCCGCCCCCTTTCCCAAACCAACCTGGGGTCACACAAGCACAGAGCAAAGAGACATGTAGCGTCCGTGGGGCCCTGACCGGCTCCGTCACTTTGTGAAGAGTACTGAGCTGCTCTTGTTGGGCTTCTTCTGACTGAATAACATAAAATAACATGTCCTATGATGTTATTTATGTTATTTCCCTTCCCCGCCCCCCGTGATTTGAAGAACGCCCGTAAACCTTGCCGTATTGAAACTGAGTGAAGCAGGAGTCTTAGACAAACTGAAAAACAAATGGTGGTACGATAAAGGGGAGTGTGGACCCAAGGACTCTGGAAGTAAGGTCAGTCCCACCAGCCTGGGTGCCCCCCCTCCTCTCTGTGTGTCTTTGCACTCTTTTTGTCCTGCTGGCAGTGCAGCCAATGACAGACATGCAGGTAGAAGCTTAAGATGGCGGACACAGCATGACCAACACGAGGCATGAGCACCACGCACAGCAGCTGGGGCCTCCCGATTCTGCAGTGACACAAACGGCTTTTTACCACATGCTAACCATGTTAGCTTCATTCTGTTATACTCGTTGTGCCTGAATTGATCAACAACATATGAAAAAAATGCATTAAGTAGAGATGGTTTGTTTCCATAACGAACATGCATTGGATATAAAGTTGTATGTTTAGTAGAAAATTAGGCATAGATATTTATAACTCCAACCATTAGATGGCAGCAAATGTGAATGTCGGCAGAAGAAAGACTATAGCCACTCAGCCTCTCACCAGCTAGGTTGGTGACCTCAACTAAGTCACTCTGGTTACTTGGCAACAACCTGCTGAGTAACTTGTTTAGCAGACTGTACCTCATAACTGCTTAAAAAAAACAGCGTAGAGAGAAAGCTGGATTAAACAGGTACAGTCACACCGTTAGGCAATATTTCAGATATTCAAAACAAGACAATATTATCAATAATGGTTAATATTGACCAATATAAAGTGCTTAAGCCACAATGTTTTTTCTAACATCTTAGACAGTGATACCTGTTAAATCAGGGATGTCAAAGTCAAATACACAGAGGGCCAAAAAAAACAAATTTTCTACAAGCCGAGGGCCGGACTGGTTTAATGTTTATTAAAACATATTGAAATGATTGCACATAGCCTATTGAACTAAGACCTAACAC
>CAEGAF010183032.1:0-17473 GCA_903067075.1 Micropoecilia bifurca
TCTCTCTCTCTCTCTCTCTCTCTCTCTCTCTCTCTCTTTCTCTCTCTCTCTCTCTCTCTCTCTCTCTCTCTCTCTCTTTCTCTCTCTCTCTCTCTCTCTATCTGGTGTCCCTAAATAAAATCTAATGTAGCAAATCACCTTCAGAAGTCACATAATTGATAAATGGACTAGACCTGTGGAATCAAAACTGCCAAGACATGTCCGCTCACCTAAACCGATGAGAAAGGCCAGAAAAATTTTAGTTAGTGCTAACATTAGCACTAGAAGAGAAGAAAAAAAAGTACATTCCTTAGTTTTGGCTTATCCTTTGAAAGTACAAACTATTAGTCTTGATTGAAAAGAGGTAAGGAAAAATAAAGTCAAGTCAAGAAAGTTTGCTATTCACCACAAAGTATGAATTGGACACCACCAACATAGAGGAAAAATGATTTTTTCTTCTATACTGCCCCATTACCCTGAACACAACACCCATATGGTGAAACAGAGTGGTAGCAACATCATGGTGTGGGGATGTTTTTCTCGAGCAGGTCAAAAGTTGATGGTAAAATAGATGGAGTTAAAAACAGGACAGTCCTGGAAGAAAACCTGTCAAATGCAGTTAAAGATTTCAGACTGTTCTTCCTGCAGAACAATGACCCAAAACATGTGATCAGACCTGATACAAGAATCTGTGTCAAAACCAATGTACACAAATCCTCTTCATGCTACCGCACTTCAGTATCTTAAGTAAAACAGATCAAAAAATACTTGCAATCTAACCTTAATATGTTTCTATAAGTTATTGACTCAAAAGGAGGTCACTGCAAATGCACACTGTCCTATACAAAGTGTTTCATGTCTTTGTTTGTTTATGGTCTGTCAAATAAAACTTTGGACAAAAGGAAAAACAGAGGGAACAGAGGAAAAAGAAAAGGGTTGGGAAACGTGACGCATTCACACTATGTGAGTTTTCTACTTATTAAGACACTGGGTGTGTTTTTAGGTCCAAACGACTGCTATGTGGATGATGGCGAGTCTTACCGTGGGAATGTGAGCGAGACAGATGATGGCTTTGACTGTCTCTACTGGAATTCCCACTTTATCCTGGAACATGGAGTTGATCCCTTCAACTCGTTTGAGGATGATGACGGCCTTGGCCCTCATAACTTCTGCAGGTTGGAGCAAAAACAGGACTGAACTGTATTACAACTACTACAGTGAGTATTATGGATTTGTGGTGCGTTACTTAGCTTTTAATTTAATGTTGCAGAAACCCAGATGGAGAACCAAAGCCCTGGTGTTTTTTCAGAAGAGGACTAAGATTGTTTTGGGACTACTGCGATGTGAATAAATGTCCTAAACCAACAGGTGCAGAACAAAACTCCTAGTAGGTTTCTGACTCTGATGATGAGGTCAACAAACGACAAACTATTTGTTTGCATTTTCAGGCGAACCCAAACCTCCTACTGGTGCCCCGCCGACCCCTACTGGTGGCCCCCAGACCCCTACTAAGGGTCCCCAGACCCCTACTAGTGGCCCCCAGACCCCTACTAGTGGTCCCAAGCCTCCTACAGTTCAGCCGCCACCGACTCCCACTGAAGCAGTACAGACCACCAAGGAACCGATAGGCTCCCCCGATGTGACATCTCCATCTCTTGCATCAAAACAGTTTGAAACTTGTGGAGTGGCTCAACCAAAAAAGATCTTAACTCGAATCTTTGGGGGTCTGAAAGTCAGTCCCGGAGCAATACCCTGGCAGGTTTCTGTGCAACAGAAACCAAAGAACTCCAACTTGAAATACAGCCACGTCTGTGGAGGAATTCTGATCGAGAGCTGCTGGGTTCTGACAGCTGGACACTGCGTGTAAGAAAACAACCCTCCAAATCTGAAGAAGTTGGATTATGACTTTCATTCAGCTCTTTTGTTTACTGGGTGTTTTGTTTTTCACAGTGAACAAAACAAGGACATGCAGGTGGTGATGGGTACCCTGTCACTGGACACACATGATCCTGCAGCTCAAGTCCTTCAAGTTGAGAATGCAATTGTCCACGAGAACTACAGGGAGACTTCTGAAGCAGTTTACAACGACATAGGTAAAGCTGCACTGTATTTTTTCCGTTAAAAGCCATTTTTATCCTCCAATTGTATTTAAACCCGTCACACTCAAGCTCTTAGGTTTAATGTTCTAAGATGATATTTGTCCTTTGAATGAATCAAATAAACCCTAACAGTAATTTTTACTGACCAGTAAGATTCAAACTCATTTGCTAAACTGATTTGAGACTTTTCTGGTCTTACATTTTCATAACAATTACCTTGTGAAGACATTCCGATTTTCGACTGATATTAATCTGCTCCGTATTTTCTAAGCTTTGTTAAGGCTCAGGGGGACAAATGGAGTTTGCGCAAATGAGACCCAGTTTGTGAAGACGGCTTGTCTGCCCAGTGGCCAAATCTCTGATGGGACTGAATGCACCATTTCTGGATGGGGGGCCACAGAGGACTGTATGTGTGCGACCTTTCCTCATAATTTGGTTCACTCTGCTTATTACAACTTACATTTTTGTTCTGTTTTGCCTTAATTGTTCAAAATTGCATCTGCAGCAATTTATGGATCAAATCACCTGTTGGAGGCTAATGTTCTGCTGATCAGCCAGACAAAGTGCTCTGAGCCTGATATTTACGGGAACGTCCTAAATAATGGCATGTTCTGCGCTGGCTACCTGCAAGGAGGCGTTGATTCCTGCCAGGTTAGTCAGCTTTATGCTTTAGTTTTAAATTTAGTCGGAATGTTTAGGTGCGTCTGTGTACTTTGCATCAACCTACCACTTTTTTTCTCTACTCTACTTTCTATCCATCTGTTGTTTCAGGGGGATTCTGGAGGACCACTGACTTGCAAGCAGAATAACACCAGTGTTGTTTATGGTGTGGTGAGCTGGGGAGATCAGTGTGGAAAGAAAAACAAACCAGGAGTCTACACAAGAGTCTCTAACTTCCTCAACTGGATCCATTCAAAGACTCAAGGACCTGCTTAAATAACCCAAGGATATTGGTTATGAACATACCAGCGTGTTTGACTGAGAATTAAGATGTGATTGACGTTTTCTTCTATGTTGTTTCATAACTGCACTGCACCTGATTGAACTCTTATGAAGCCTCCCAAAAGAAACTTGAAATTTTCTCAACATATTTTGTCATTTTCTCACAGGAGAATGTGAAAAATAATTAGAAAAAAACCTCAATAAAAGTGTGCTCCACTGTGATCCTTCAGGGATACAATGTCTAACTTTTTCTTCTGTTTCACGTGTTATCATTTTAACAATTGAAGGTAAAATTAAGTCAAATAATACAAAAATTTAACTTGTTTCTATTGTTTAAATGCATAAATTAATAGCACAAGCCCACTAAAAAGAGCTTATAAGGGGAATATGCTTTGGTGCACAAATGTAGAAAATCTTTGAATTCCTTTAAATTTATGTTGTATTTGAAACTACAAAGACTGTCAAATAGCCTGCATAATATTTTCTATCATTTGTATGTTGCAGTCCTGGGAGAATTTTTTAGGGGTGGGGGATATTTTAGCACATTTATTCTCCAGTTTAAATATGATTTAACCTGTTTAAGTTGATCAGAATAACTATGAACTTTATTTTTGTTAAACTTCCTGTCTCCTTAGGATGTATATGCGATCAGGCTCCTTTACTTTAGCCAAGCTTGAAATGGGAGAGACAAGATATTAATTCCAGTAAGAATGGTACGTGTTGCTGTAAGAATTAAGGTCTACATTAGTTTGAATTTTTATGAATTCATGTTACAACAACCCACTGTACATCTGAAAGATGAGTAAAAAGCATAAGAATAAAGAAATTACTTTTCTACATTTTAATTTCTGCATAAATTTTATAAAATTTTGAAACAAGGGAATAAAATAAATTCTCACACAAAGAAATTTCTCCTTTTGGATTTTGGCACTTTTATTGATCACTGTAAAAGTAAAGCAACTAATGGATTTTAAAGATGTAATGCTTACATCAACAGATAAGAATAATTGTTTATTAATTAACCGACTTTCTAATTTGTTAAGGTAAAATAGGATGTTATCCACTCTTCAAAATGGAAAAGACCAGAGAACATGCTATGCAAATTAAGAAAATTTCTGTCAGTCTGGTTACAAAGAATAGCTTGTTTTTGTAATGCTCATACAGTAAAAAAATGCAGTTCCAATTTGAATTAATTAAAATCAATTTATCCAACTTACTACAGTTATGTGAAGTTAATTTGACAACTTAATAATTTAATGTGGAAAACATTATTTAAGTTGGGTCACATATTCTTTTTTTCAGGGCATTAACTGAAAAGTTTTGCACAACTGGAATTGAGATCAACAAGGTATAATGAGGACATGTTTATCTGGTCACAATGCACACTGGGTAAGTTAAGGAAAACATCTTCAAAGTTCACTGCTAGAGAACAGAGAAAGAACTTTTGCACTGAAAGAAAAATGGGCTTTTTACACATCTTTAAAAATCTTTATGCTGATTTGGGCAGCGGGATCTAAAGGCATTCATCTCTGAACTGGGCTGAAATGCTTTTTCTAACCTATAAACTTGCCAACAACCTGTGTAATCAGAGTAATTGTCAATAAATTTTGCTTAAGAGAAAACAAGATGTTATACAAATAATTGCTAACATCAGTGTTTGTGGAAACTCAATGCAGCAAAGTTCACAGTTGATGTTATTTTATCTCTCTTGCTGCACTGTTTGCTGTAGAGGCAAAAAAAGCCACGGACATCTGACACTGAAGGCTGTTGTCCGCTGTGGGCTGATGAACCGAGGGGGCAATTACTAAATGAACAGGCCAGAAGTTGACACATGATTCCTGTACTTTCTGCAATGCACAACAACATGATAAGCACATAAGAGGTGGAGACCTTCAACAGTGAAACAGATGTTGCAAAAGTGCTTTGCCACACTATTCCTACGTATAATATTGATATATAAAGTTGATGAAATGATGGATGGACCATAAATACAGGACTATCCTGACTGAAAACCTGCTAGCTGCTGCGATAGACTTCAGACTGACTCGTAAGTTCACCATGCTGCAGGACAGCAACCCTAAATATGCACCAGAGCTGTTTATGTGTTTACCATGGCCTTGTTAAAGTTCAGATATAAATATAATTTAGACTTTCAAGAGTTGACACTTGGGGGTAGCGGGTGACCCATGTTGGTCCTTCATATAAAATCTGAATAAAATACACAAATGTTTTTTTGGGTTGTAATGTGACAAAATGTAGAAAATGTCCAGCAGTGTGAATAGTAAAATACAACTTTTGATGGTGAACCTGTAAAAAGAAAATATTCCACAGTAAGTTCTCCATGTGTATTTACTTTATTGAACGTTGCACAACTATAGAATTAAAGTTGGAATCTATTGATAATATATAAACACTGAAGGAAAATATTGTCTATCATCTCGATTGAGTGATTATTGTTTAAACCATGCAAATATCTCTCATTGTACAGAGTTACAAGTAATTATTTGACTTGGCATTTTCACCACATTATTTAAATGAAATAAACAGAAAATACAATTCATTTTTCATCCTCTTCCCAATTCCAGGGATCCTTAATCCAGAACAAAGTGAGCGGCTGCCTGTTGACTCCATTCATATCGATGCATGGGTTGAACATGGGGTAAAGAGGCTCTGTGCACTGCACACAGAAAGTGTGAAGCAGAGTCATTTCATCCGCATCATAGAATGACAGCTCCCCCTTCTGGATATTAGCCAGTATGCCCAGCTTCCTGACTCTCTTTGCTACCAGCAGCTGCTTCTCTTGTGTGTCGTGGCAAGCCAGGTACTGTCCATCTCCGTGGTAGATGCACCAGGATGTGCTGTTCACACCCAGGCTGGAGGAACTCTGAGCTGGACTGGTTTTCTTAGTGACCAAACCTGCGGTGACACCAATCATCCAGAAGGGTTTGTCCTGGACAATCACCTCCCAGTAATGCTGGCCATTTGTGAAGCTCTCCTGAGAGAGAACACTGTAATGGGAGTCATAAGGCTGAGGGTTCGGTCTGTCCCCAACAGGATGGCGTCTCCAGTAAACTTGTTTTTTATCCAGAGATATTTCCAGTTTCGGATGGGCTGTTTTTGGATCTAAAGACGGTGAACTTAGGTCTGCAATAATAATAACAGAAAAAATGGACAGTCAGCACCACATTTATGCAGATGATGATCGGTTGCTTATGAAATCCTGAGTTAATCACTAACATGACCACATTCGTGGAAAGTGTTGCGACAGAGCTAGTGAGAGATCATCAACGAGCCTCTCGATGGTTTTCAGCTTTTCATGGTCACAAAGATCCCTGTTTACGGCCTGCAGTGGAGGAAACTCCAATGGATCGCTGTGAAGAAAGCAAAAACTAAATATATCAAAGAAAATTTGTAATAATACAAAAGAAAGGTTAAATACACCAAAACTTAATGTGTAAAAATATACTCACCAAAGATTCTGTGATCTGATTTGCTGTTAAAAATGAACAGGCCATCAGTTTTAGCTCAACTTCAAAACAACATTAAGAAATGTCACTTTTGGGGATGGAAAACAAATCAAGTACATACAGAGCTGAAAATTCACACACAAAAAAAACAAAGGTGAATTCATGATTAATCACTAGTCCATATGCTGAAAATCCACAGTTTCTGTCAGAAATGTAGCTTCTTTATCAAGAAAGGAAGAATTTGGTTGAATCAGTGGGATTTCTGGCACAGATGATCCTTCAAATCATCAATTCTCAAATTTAACAAACTTTAATTTGTTCTTAATGTCTGTTTAGGATCATTGTCCAATCAAAACTCTCACACGTGCCCATGTTTGAACAATCTAGCCATCAAATTAATGCGAAGTTGAGGAATTTGAATGGAGTGCTTTAAAATGGTCCCTCTCTATGCTGCTGCCACCACCATGCTTGCCAGTGCTTATAGTGTTCTTATTTGGAACGAACTGATTTGACTCCTTCAAACATAGTTCATGTCATTGTGGCCAAGCTACTCCATTTTTGTTTACCCTAAAGTTTTTCTCTGCTAGACATTTGACTTGTCCATGTAAATAGAGGCAAACTGTACACAACTGAAGGTGGTGGCATTAGATTATGGGCTGTGGCTGCAGATCCAGTGGTGTCTGGTTCATAGCAGGTTTAATCCATTGTGGTTTAATGATCATTGTAACATACTTCAATGATTTATTTACTCACCTGAAGGAACTGCAGGTCATTTGTTTCCTGGAGGAGAACTTTATTGGAGGCTCTTAATCTGTCTATCTCTTTAATCTGAGTTTCCGTGATGCCCCTCTGGGCCTCCAGCCAGTCCGTCATGTACGCCTCCTCTGCATCTATAATCTGCATCATTAAACGCTCGTCTGCGTCTAAAACCACACGGATTCTGCTGTACTTGTCTGAGATTTTCTCTCTGAAATCCGCTGCAGATTTCTGGAAGATAATTAAAATGTCATGAACACAAGGCTGCCTGCAAGAGAAAAAAGGAGTGTATTATAAGCTCATATAATGACTGTACCACAGTTTGTGTGTAAAGTGACTCCAAGTCCTTAATGGCGTGCTCTGCTTCACCTCTCCTCTTCAGTAATTCGTTCATATTAGCCACCAACATACTCTGAAGACAGACATGAAACTGAATCAGACATGAATTAGCATAACCACATTCAGGAGGTTTTACTTTTCATTGATTCATCTGCTCTCATGTACAATTTAAAAACACTTTCATATGTGCTCTTAGGTGGGTGACTTGCACTTAGACCTGTAAATGTGCAAAATAAATTAATACTAATTTGTCTTATATTAAGTCAAAGTATTCATATCAAGCCTTGGTTCTATCTGCATGTAAACTCCCAATCTGGGATATGAACCCAGCATCTCATCGCTTGACAACACAGCTGGTGACTGCATCACCATGCAGCCTTGCTGCAGTTTAGCAATATAAAATAAACCGTATCTGTACCATGTATGTTTGCTGTCAAGAAAATAATTTTTGACAAAACTTGAGTAACTGACACTAACTAGGTTACTACTGTTGAACTATTTTCTGAAACAATACAGTTAGAAAATGGTCAAACGTTGAGATAAACTATATCCAATGGTGCATGATGTCCTCTTTGGTTGAAAAAGTGATTAGTTTTTATATTTTCACATCACTGAATTTTTTTAAACATTGCATTAATGTTAATCTTTGGTTTTTAATTGACACCATCATTTATTTTACCTACAGGGCTTCATACTCCAGGATTAGCAAGATATTGTGAAGTTGCTCTGATTGGACAGTAGGTGGCATCATACAGACTAACATGCTACAGTCTAATTGCCTCATATGCACTCATACCATTAGTTTCCACTCACCTATCAGAAAATTTTAAATAGATGTAGTGAACAACAATTACTGAAGTCATTATTTAGTTTGTGGCAGAACAGAACATGACAGAAAAACTAAATAAAAATGTTACCCTAAAGTCAGCACTGGCTTCGTGAAGTTGAGATGCCTTATGGTGCTTGTGGACTCCAACCAGGACACACAAACAGCACACAGGGATTTTCTCCTCCATGCAAAAGAGCTTGAGCTCATCCCGGTGCTCCCTGCACTTCAGCGACAGCGGGTCCTTGGTCACCTCCACCAGCGTGTGCTCCCTCAGGGCAGACCTCTGCTGGTGCAGCTGGGCGTGGGCCTGGCACAGCGAGGCGTCACAGGTCAAGCAGGTCAGGATGGCCACACACGGCTTCTCTATGCAGTGGTCACAGTGGATAATTGGAGAGGATTCTGCTGTAGAGTCCATCTCAGCTTGCTGGTTTGCGGTGAAATCCTTAACTTTTTCCTGAAGGCTTTTGTTGACGTCCAGAGTGAGATCAGGTGGGAGGAATATCTGACACTCTGGACAGAAGAAAGGAACCTCAGTGGATTCATCTGTTTCCCAAACGGCTCGGATACAGGTGAGGCAGAAGTCATGTCCGCATTGGAGCGTCACGGGTTCTGTGAAAAAATCTTGGCAGACAGGACACTTCAAAGGTTTGCCAACAGTCCCCATGGTGCTGCTTTCCCCTGTTATGGCAGACTTCTGTACCCAGAGCTCCTGACCTTCCAGCTCATCAATGTTTCACATGTTTACAAGCCTCTAAAGAGCCTCATAGTGTCAGGTTACTAAAGATGGAGGAATATCAGTAGCTGTTGTAAACCACCCAGTCCCAGGAGAGACACATTTTCTTTGCAGAATGCAGAACCCAGCATCTAATACTGTGGGAAAAATTACATTTAAATTAGCCTTTAACATACTTAAACGTTTAACTTTAGTCATTTAAAAAAAAAAAAAAAAGGCTCACAATTAAGCATCCATCCCTGTTAATATTTGGTTTAATGTCTCCCAGCATGTTCCACTTTTTGACCACACTACTTTAGCCATCAGCAAGATTTTTGGATGAATTCTGGATTCTGGATGAATATTTGACCAATATTCTTAACAGAATTTGCAAAGTTTATTCAATTGATATGTTTCTCCAGCTTTTATGCACGGCACATAAACTTAATAGGGTTTAAGCTTTGAGAAGGCAATTCCAGGAGCTTAATATTAACCTGCTTTGTCCTAAAGTATGCTCAACAGTTTATCAAAAATTAAGATAGAGTTTAAAGGACAATATCTCCATTATCAGTAAAACTGGCTGGAAATCAATCCCATAGCATCATACTCCCACCATCATGCATTACAGGCACCCAAGGCCAAGTATTTGAAACCTGGACACAGCTGAGTGTGTTCATATTTCTGGCACACTCAGATGAAAAGAAAATTGATGGAATGTCAAAGTACAACCACTTAAGTTTGTCGTTGGTGATGTTACTGTTGTACATTTTGTAGATTGGTGCCTTTTTAGGGAGGAAAAAAAAATCTAACCCTACATGGTGAGACACCCAGGCGCACTATATTCCTCAGCAAAACTGCCAAAATGAAAAATAAACACTTGAATAAATAAACATAAAGCGATTTTTATGAATAAAAATATAACCTTTGTCTATATTAGTACCATCATTTACTCTGTGTAATTTGATGGAGGGAACAATTTACTGCAGTTCTATAAGCTCTGGACCTTTTCATCGCTACAGACTTTACAGAATAGTTGTTGCTATTTAGTTGCTTTATTAACAGAACCCGTCCAGAACATATTTCTCTGCGTAGTTACAACGTACGCTGCTTTAGTTGATAGTATTTCCTGCGTAGACGCTGGTCGCGACTAGATACGTAGTCACTCTTCGTGAATCTCTTCTGTCCGCTTCTCTTCCCAAACAACGTGGGCTGTGGATGTGGCAGCAGTCAGACTGACAGACTGACTGACTACGTGTCTCCTCTTTGCAGACCACTGTTGTGTTGGCTGGCTTTATAACTCTTCACACTGTCAGGTAACAGCTTATTTTGTTCAACAAAATAACTTTCTGCTACTGCTAAATGTCTCGAAACTGCAGCTAACTGTAGCTAAAGCTAGCTAGCATTAGCTCGCTTCAGGTTCGTGTTGACATCAGTTGTATTTGCTAAGCAGGCGTTGTATTCTTATTTATTGAGTTTTGAAGCATAATTAATTAATATATAATATGGTTTACTTGTTTAAAACACTTTTTTGTGGGTTTCAGTGATCTGAAAAGATCTTCTCTGGGTCAGTGTGTCAGGTTATGACAACAAACAATGTTAACATTGCGAACATGAAAGCAAACTTCCAAGACAGTACAACTGAATAATGCTTATTGGTTTCCTCCTCCACATAGTATTTATTTCAACTTATTTAAATGTTCTATTTCTGTTGTAGATTGTTTCCCATGCAGCCCATCTTTGACTAAAACTGCAGCTTTTCTCAGTTGAGGTTATTCCACTGTTGCAGTAACGTGACATTGATGTGTTTGGTCATCTCTACAGGTCTTCAGGTGTTTGTGCCATGTTTGCCAGGCTGGCTCTGTGCTCTCGCCTGCCATCCAGGATCCGGCAGTCCAATTTCTGTCCAGTCTCCATCAGAGGATTCTCCCAGGCTAAATGTAAGCTACAACCCGGGTCCTCGTCTGGAAACTATAGTTCCAGGCTTTATTCTTGATGCTTATTTCCATCTGTCTGTCCATTCATTTGATTTATTCATGCATCAGTGTTTGCATCTTCCCTAAACCTAATAAAATAAATACATAAATAAATCTTAAGTTTTCAGCAACCCCAATTTGCATATAAGATCATCAGCTAAATAGAGACCTATTTTCCCTGACTTGCGATTCTCAAAATTTCATGTATTTAAGTAAAAAGCGCCCTTCACATTTTTAAAACGTGTCTCTTCTTCCTTGCAGTTTTGCTCCCACGTTCCCATGGGAAATCGTTTGCCCATCGCAGTGAGCTGAAGCAGGCCAAACGCATCGTGGTGAAACTGGGCAGCGCCGTGGTTACACGAGGCGATGAGTGCGGCCTTGCGCTGGGACGTCTGGCCTCCATAGTGGAGCAGGTGATGCTCCTGACACGGTCGTGACAAACGTTTTATTGAAGTCGCTTTTTAAGTAGAAACCTAAAAAGTAGTGTTTTGTGTGTACCGCCAGGTGGCCATGTTGCAGAATCAAGGCCGGGAGATGATGATTGTTACGAGTGGCGCTGTGGCGTTTGGGAAGCAGCGGCTCAGACATGAGATACTGTTGTCTCAGAGCGTCAGACAAGCCTTGCACTCTGGACAGAACCAACTCAAAGACATTGTAACTGTTTAGCACCTCAAATTAAATTCCACTTATAAAATACTCTTATGTGCTTTAATTTATTCTTCTAATCTGATTTGTCTGATTCAGTCCGTTCCGGTTTTAGAGGCCAGAGCATGTGCAGCTGCAGGACAAAGTGGTCTGATGGCTCTGTATGAAGCCATGTTCACCCAGTACAGCATCTGCACCGCACAAGTTCGTATTTGGCTTTTCTTTACAGATTACAACCAACAGCAGACAGGTTAAAAAGCTTCTTAAATGTGATTATTTCTGTCCTTTTCTTAGATTTTGGTGACCAATTTGGATTTCCACGATGAGCAGAAACGTCGCAACCTGAACAGCACGCTGCACGAGCTGCTGCGGATGAACATCGTGCCTATCATCAACACCAACGACGCCGTTGTGCCACCCCCTGTTCCCAACAGTGACCTACAGGGGGTAAATGTGGGTACTGCGTGTTAGGCATGCTGCTCATTTTTGTGCTGTTCATTTACTGATCACGAGTTTCTGTTTAAGGTGTGACTAAGAGACATGTTAGGTGAATAAGTTTTTGTTTGTATTTTAGGTCATAAGCATAAAAGACAATGACAGCTTGGCTGCGCGGCTGGCTGTTGAGATGAAGGCTGATCTTCTCATTGCTCTGTCTGACGTTCAAGGTACAGTGAAAAGGAAATGTTTGCTGTTGACAAAAAATGACATTTAAACAATTAATTTCAGCATTCAGTATTATCAGTGTGTCACATTTTGACTTGAAAATATTTGCCCCCCTTTGCTTTACTTTGCTTTTAAAAGTTCTCCAGATCTGTCAGGCTCCTTTGTCCACATATCTGTTCAGGTGAAACCACTATTTTTTTCCTGTCAGATTTAGTACTGAACTTTGACTGGGCCAACCTAATATTTATTTTTCTGACAGCAATACGTTGCATAATTGGATATATGCTTTGATTCACAGTGGTGCTGAAAAATTAATCATTTTGATCTTTTTAGCTCCAATCTGAATGTTTTGGTTCAACACTTACCGATGTTTCGAATTGTACATAATTTTGTCCATTTAACTAATCCCCAAGTTTATCTTTGAAGAAAATTACTGTTTAAATGTAGTTGGGTGTCTAAGACTGTTTGTAAATCAGGTAGGTTTTAAATTTAAATTGATCATAAAAGTCTTAAAACATCCTAAGTTTAATTCAAAGTCAAAGTTTTAATGTGTAAAATTATGTCCTGCAGGTTTGTATGACAGCCCTCCTGGAACAGACGATGCTAAGCTCATTGACATCTTCTACCCTGGGGACCAGCAGTCAATCACTTATGGCACCAAGTCCAGAGTTGGCATCGGTGGCATGGAGGCCAAGGTAAGCCCTACAGATGATCCGTTATCTCTGATTATAAAAAAGTAAGATCTTGACTTTAAAAATGACAAAGTTCTGATTAAATATTTGCTGTGCATCAGGTGAAAGCAGCCCTCTGGGCACTTCAAGGAGGGACCTCAGTTGTCATCGCCAACGGCACGGATCCTAAAGTCACAGGCCACGTCATCACAGACATTGTCGAAGGGAAAAAGGTTGGCACCTTTTTCTCCGAAGTAAAACCTGCAGGTATTTATCGAAACCACACTGATAAGGTGCTTATTGTTCCTTATTTTTGAATGTGCATTTAAAGTTGACCAGTATATGTATTGACCACAATCAGGGCCGACTGTGGAGCAGCAGACGGAGATGGCACGGCACGCTGGACGGGCACTTGCATCTTTGCTCCCCGAACAGGTATGTGGGTGAAAAATATCACCCCAAATGAGGAGCTATAAGGAGATGATGTGTTTTATATTTTATTAATTTTTTTAACTCATGTATCACAATGTTTGTGTTTGCAGAGAGGAGAAATCATCTGCTGTCTTGCAGAGCTACTTACAGAAAAGAAGGAAGAGATTCTTAGTGCTAACAGGAAAGACATGGAGTTAGCAACAGCAACAGGTAGAGCTCATTGCTGCTGCTGATGTTGAAAAGAAAATCATTCTTTTCAGTCAGAGCTGTACCAATCTTGTCTTTCCTTGTCTGTATTTCTTTCAAATCTGATCTCCCAATATCAATTTTCATTTTTCTAAGTAATGTGAGAGACCGTTTAAAAAAACAAAATAGTTTTAAAATGACTGTGCTTCAAAATGTTCTACATTTGTGTATCAAAACGCATATCCCTAACCTTCTTTTGTCTGGTCATTAAACTCCAAACAAATTGCACTCAAGTACCCCCTGCTAGTGTATGTGCTTTGTAAACCTACAATAATGGGTGAATTGGGACTTTACAGTATTAATTGGTGCATCTCAAACTATTTTTAAAATAATCAGTCTCTCTGCACTCAGGTCGTTTGTCGCAGCCTCTGATCACTCGCCTCAGTCTGTCTACTGCTAAGCTGAACAGCCTCGCCATCGGCCTGCGCCAGCTTGCCGTATCTTCTGGGAACAGTGTGGGTCGGGTGCTGAGGCGGACCAGGGTGGCTAACAACCTGGAGCTGGAGCAAATCACTGTTCCCATCGGGGTCCTGCTGGTCATCTTTGAGTCACGTCCAGACTGCCTCCCGCAGGTAGAACAGTCCCAGGATCAACAATTTCTGCTTTTCTTAAAATTTTGGATTAACAGAACCGCTGCATCGTATTATAAAAATTCTTTGCAGGTGTCGGCCCTTGCGATTGCCAGCGGAAACGCTTTGCTTCTTAAAGGAGGCAAAGAAGCGTCAAACACCAACAAAATCCTGCATCAACTCACACAAGAAGCACTTTCAATTCATGGAGTAGCTGATGCCATTCAGCTGGTAAGGCTTGTTTATTCAGTCACTTCCTTAATCTTCTACTTGCGCTAAAATGTAAAATATTATAAAGGTGAGCACGCGTGAGGAGGTGGAGGATCTGTGCAAGCTGGACAAAATGATCGATCTGATCATCCCAAGAGGTTCCTCTGAGCTGGTCCGAGACATTCAGAGGGCAGCCAAGGGCATTCCTGTGCTGGGCCACAGTGAGGGTGTCTGCCACGTTTACGTTGACAATGAAGCCAGTATGGACAAAGCCATTGATGTTGGTATGTATTTAATGGCACACAGCTGAAAATTCTTCATTCTGGGATTTTGTTCAAGCTTTATATCTCTTAAACTTTTTCATATTCTGTCAATTACAACAACAAACTACAGTGTGTTTCGTTGGGATTTTATGTAGAGGACCAACACAGAACAGTTCATTCTTGGGACTTGAGAGGAAATTCAGGCTTGTGTTTGGTGTGGCATGCTTTTGTTTTCAGTACCTCTGAAACAATAATTTGCAGAATTTTTGGGGTATATCGCTACCAGTTTTGTAAATTTAGAGACTTAAATCTTTGTTGTTCTTCGCAAAACAGTCAGAACTAGTTCTGGACTTGGACTAGGCCATTCTAACACATGAATAATTTTGATCCAACCATGCTATTGTAGCTCTGACTGAATGTTTACATAAATCCCAATAAGACACAAGTTTGTGATTGTGATGTGGTAAAAGATGGAAAAAGTTAGAATGTTTATTAAAATGGTGAGCATTTTGTTGCTGAATGAACATGGAGATTCTCTTTTGTTCTAGTCAAAGACTCCAAATGTGACTACCCTGCAGCCTGTAACGCCATGGAGACCCTCCTTATTCACAGAGATTTGCTGCGCACTCCTTTATTCGACCAGATCATTGATATGTTGAGGACAGAAGAAGTAAGAAACAAGCACTGACACCAAATCTGGTCTCCACTAGAAAGGTAGTTTGGTTCTTTGTTTCACTGGTTATTGTTGTCTTTCAGGTAAAGATTCACGCTGGTCCTCGCTTTGCATCGTACTTGACCTTTAGCCCGTCTGAGGTGAAGTCTCTCCGTACAGAGTACGGGGACCTGGAGTGCTGCATCGAGGTGGTAGACAGCATGCAGGACGCCGTGGAGCACATTCACAAATACGGCAGCTCCCACACTGATGTCATTGTCACAGAGAACGAGGAAACAGCCGAGCAGTTCCTGCAGCAGGTCGACAGCGCCTGCGTGTTCTGGAACTCCAGCTCTCGCTTTGCCGACGGATACCGCTTTGGCCTGGGTGAGCAAAACATTAGGCATGCCTTTATATACCTCCTTATTAATAAACAAAGCCTTCAAGTGGAAAATAATTGATTTTTCCACATTTCTTTTAAAACATGTTTTAATTAATCACTGCAGGAGCTGAGGTTGGCATTAGCACAGCAAGGATACACGCCAGGGGCCCGGTGGGTTTGGAGGGACTCCTCACGACCAAATGGGTCCTTCGAGGAGAGGGGCACACTGTGGCAGACTTCTCCGAGCAAGGCAGTATGAAATATCTCCACGAAAGCATCCCGGTCCCACAGGGACATATTAATTAGGAGATCTCCCAGCTGGAGCCACACCAACTGATGTCTGGAAAGAGTTTATTAGTCTTTTGTCAAACGGTATCATTTCATCTTCCTAGCTGCTCCTTCTTCACCTGTGTGAGTTTACTATATCAGTGCGGACTTGCAGACACCATCAGGTTGATTTTTGTAGATTTCCAATTTTCTAATTGTGTGAACTAGTGCTGAAACCTGTGAATCTGAATTTTTCAGTGCATCAACAAAACATACATTTTGCTAAAGGAACAACAACAAAAAAAGCTATGGATAATGCAGACATAAAGTAAAGCTCATTTTCCCTTCTATAAAGTCATTTTTGTAACAAGATTTTTAAAAAATGGATCATTGGCTCAGCTGTGATTTTCTAATTTATTTTTTTACTTTTAAAGTCTCCCTTTGTTTTGTAAATCACTGCAAGTACTGTTTGTGCAAGATATTGGTTCAGATTTTTTTTGCTGTCTTCTTTGCAGAGATAATTTAATAAATATGGTGTACAGTTCTTAAATCATGAGTTTGTACTTATCAGACTATATATAATTGCAAGTACTGTACATTCATTTTATGTGATAAATTAGAACAAAGAAGTGAAAGGAAAAATATACAGAAAACAAAATCTGTGGCTGTTTGTAGCCCTATTAATAACATCTTTAGGATACATTTTACCAAGTAACCTCTTTAATAAATCAAATTCATTTCTTTTTACTTAAACCAACTGTTTTGTAGAACAGATTTCTATAGGAGATCCTTCCTGCCCACAGCCATGAGCAATTACAACAAGAACCTTGGATATCATGAATTTTAACTTCTATGGTATAGTAATTTTTAGTGAATTAAAATACACTAAGCAGTGGTTCTTTTAAGTCCAAAGTTCTGGTGTGTATACTTGTTAAGGAACTAGGGCTGTAGTGATTCAATAATCTCACGATACGATAAACGATATTCTGCCCACGATGTGATATATATGATATTCAGCAAACAATACAATTCGATGCACTTTTGCGATTTTCTGAAAGATTTTAGAGGGACAGAGTGATTTTTGTGATATTTTGTGACTGTTATAAAGTTGGATGGAATTAATTTGACTGAAAACAGATTAATAAAAGCACCGACTACACAATACCTGGCTGTGGTTGGACACAGACTTAAAGTCGACAGCTGGACAAAATGAATCAAAGAAGTAGTGAGAAAACATGTTTCTTTTAATTGAAACAGTACAAACCGTAGCTTACATGCATTTGTAAAGTAAATAAAGTGAACCAAGTACTTGCTCTGAATAGTTTGATACCTTTTAAACCTTGACACTTAACATCTGAAGGAATCTCTCTAAGCCTG